>CAMKVN010001615.1:0-17496 GCA_946474995.1 Funneliformis geosporum
TTATGTTGTGTAATATGTGCACACAAAAAATTAATGTGCACATGTGCACATTGTGCACATAGATTTTACACACTGGTATTTAATATATTAGATATAAGTTTACCATTATCAAATATTTTGAATATTTATTTTTAATATTTTTTTTTATATGTTTTTTATCTAGAATTTAATTGTAAGTTATTATACTAAACTTACTTTTGAGTTTATCAATAAGAATAAATAAATTATTTAAGTTTCAAAACCCTTAAATTTGAATATTTAAGTGAAGTAATTTTAAGAAATTCTAGATAAAGTATAATATAAAATTGCCTAAGATTATAAAATATGATAATAAGAAATTTACTTATCATAATAAATAACTTAAACTAATATGTATAAAAAGAATTATATTTAATAATAATATCAAGAGAAAATCAATATTATATTTTCTATTCATAAGAATAATATTATAAGAGTTTTTTTTAAAGTATCAAACAAATGCAATATTAACAATTATCATAATATCTATAATTTACAAATATTAATTATCACTTTAACTAATAATATTGCCTATATAATTATAAATCTTATTATTATAATACCTACAGCAAGTATAATTCTTGTATATAATATAAATCTAAATCATTATAAAATATATAATTTACTATTTATTAATGATTCTTTAATTTTATAAATATAAATTCTTATATAGCTCTTCTTTTTCAATTATTTAATGATTAGTTTATAAAATGACTTAAGACTTTTAATGTTAATTTAATTACAAATTTAATCATACTTTATTAATAGATTTTATTAAGCTTAACTTAACTTTGATAGAAGCATATATTAAGATTATAAAAAATATTTATATACTTTTTACAATTTCTGATTTTATTGATAATACAAAACATAAGTTTTATTAGTGTTGTATTTACTTTATTAAGTTTAAGTTTTAAAAGAAAAACTTAAGAAAATTTATTATCTTATAAAATTTAATTCTTAATATAAAAAAATGTATTAAAAAAATTTAATTAGATAGAATATAATATTATTATTTTGTTGTTTTTTTTTTTTATTTAACATAAAATTTTTACATTTTTTAAATTTTTAATAATGTCATATAAATCAATTTTCTAAAAATTATAAAAAAATAAATCATTATAAAATATATGAAATTATAATACAAATTCATTAAATATGTATATACTGTAAACATATAAATATTATACAAAATGTATTATTATTTTATTTAGTTGTCTTATAAAGAATATTTTTAAATAAAATCTTAAATTAGTATAATATATTTTTTATATTAAATCTGTCTATTATATCTTTATATATTAAAAATAATATATAATAGATAATATGTTTGAAAAAATCTTCTTAAAATACTTAATTTATCAACTTTTAATATTTATAATAATGTTTTTGTAAAGTGAATAAATTTTATATAAGATATAAATTTCAAAATAGTTATAAATTATACAGTTATATTATGTATAAAATCAAAAAAAAGTAATAAAATTTTATATAAATTTTTACTGATTATAAGACTGACATTTATATCAATTTTATTTATTATGTTTGATATGTGATATGTTTAGTTACTATTATTGTTAAGTTTGTCAAGTTCTATCTATTTGCTTGTTAGAATATACTTTATTATCAAACTATTTATAATTATTATACAAATTCATTTTTGTAAATTTTATTCAAAATAAAAAGAAATTTTCACTTTAAATTAACTAAAAGTTTTTATTTCTTAATATTATAATTAAAATAAATTTAAAATAGTAGAGTTTGAAAAATATAATAGGATGAAGTTTGAAATAATAGAGTTTGAATTTTAAAAAAATATAATAGAGTGGAATTTAAAATAGCAGAATTTGTATTTAAAATGATAGAATTTGAAAAAAAAAAATTTAAGATAGATTTACAATTATAGGTTACAACTATTTAGATTATAACTAGTGATACTTGTCAAAACTATCTTTTTAATATGATGAAACTGATAAAACTAATATGATAAAACCAATTTTTTATAAATAACAAAATAATTTTACTTAATTACTAAAATTATATTTAACTTTATTTGAATTTATTAAATTAAAATATATTAAAAAATATAATAATTTTATATTTATTTAAATAAAATATTAAAAAGTCAAATTCTTTTAACAAATCTATTTTTTTAATAAAAAGTTTATTAATTATATTGTAACTTAACGTTAGGTGGAAACTAATTATAAAATCTTAATTTTAAGAATTATTATATAATAATTTACAACTAATTGCAATTTAAAAAATTGCAACCAATTGCAAATTATTTAAATCAGTTACAATAATACTTTAATTATAATTATAAGTTATTATGTGATTTTATGATGTTGACTTAAACATCTAATAACATTTGAAGCAGGTATGTTAATATTTCATTTATTTTAGAATTTATTAAATTTTAAAGCATTAATTCAATTATATTATGTTAAATAGCATCAACAATTTCTTGGTCAATATATTAACTCCAAATCCTTTATTACATTTTATCTAAATATTTACAACATTTCTAGATGGATTAAACATTTATTAATAAATTACAAATTATATGTTTCTTTATTATATTTAGCAAAATTTTTTTTTTAAAAAAAATAGATAAATACAATGATTTGATACTAAAACATTAAGTTTAATAATATTAAGATTGATTTCATCATCCATTTCTGGAATTAAATAATACTTAAGATCTAAAAAGCAGTAATATATGGGAGCGTTTTCAGTAAAATCACATTACGGATCATATGATTTACTATGTTCATGACTTGATTTTACTGGAAATATTCCCATATGCTTATTTATATTTAATAATACTAATAATTTACAAAAGTATAAAAATAATAATATGTATATTTTTATTAAAATATATTAATGTAGCTTATTCTGATATAAAAAACTTAATTTATAGCTTATTTTTGATATCAATAAAATATCAAAAAACAAGATTGTCTACATCATATGGGTAAGCATGATAATATTAATTATAATTAGTAATTGATCTAATAATAATTATGATATTAAGTTAATATAATAAATTATATTATATTTTAATTTATCAAATTAAATATAATTAATATTTAATTATTAATATTTTTTAATAAAAGGTTATATTTTTAATTTATAAAATAATAAATATTAATTAAAAAAAAAGTTTTAACTTTAATATAATATTTATAAATATTAATTATAATACTTATAAACTTATTATTATTATATTATAATTTAAATAAAGTAAATATAAAAAATATATTTATTATATATATTTTTATTAAGTAATAAAAAAAATTTTTAAATTAAATTATTTTTCTTAAATTTATAATTTAAAAATCTTCTATTAGTTGTATTTTAGGTTGTAATCTAAAAACAACTAATTGCAAACTTTATATATAATTTTTATATTTAAGATTTTTGCAATTGATAGTAATCTAATAGTTATAAATTTATCTTTATTTATATAGTATTTATATAAACTTTATTTTATAATTAAATATTATTAATATTAATAATTTATTAATCTATTAATTTTAATCAAAATAAAAATATATAATTTTTAAATTTAAATTTATAATTAGAATATAAATTTATTAATATTATATATATATATTTTATCTTTAAAATTTTTTAATAAAGTTTTTTTTAGATTATAAATTATTAATTAAATTTTATTAATATTATATTATGATATTTGTAGTTAAAAATAAATCTGCAACTATTAAAATCTCTACAATTACTAAAAATCATAATTATGATTAAACTTATTTAAATATTACTTTTAATCACATAGTAATTTTTTAAAAGATATAAACGTTTTGTAGTAAAAAGAACAGATATTATTCTGAAAATAAAAAATGAGGTTTCAATTATAAATAAAGATTGATTTGCATAGTAAAACTTAAGATGACTAATTTAAAAAAATATTAAAAAAAATAATATTTAAAAATAGTATAATTTAATCTTATTGATTAAATAGAGAATCAGTATCTAAAAATAAATAACTTCATTTTCTTTATAATAAAAAAAAACAGTAATTTTAATTCTTATCTTAAGGAAATATAAAATTCAAAAAAAAAAATTAATTTTTTTGAATATTTGTATGTATTAAAATATAATTTTATATATATATTTTTCCTTACATTAAAGAAATGATAAAAGAATCATTTAGATAGAATGATATAAGACCATTCTAAAGAATGATAAAAAAATTTGTTCTGATTTAATGTTAAATAAAATTCTATTTAAAAATAATGTTTTTAAATTTAAATAATTTAAATAAAAAATTTAAAGAATATATAATATTAATAGGAAAGATCGGCAAATTTATTTTTAGTTCTGCGGATTGTCGATCTGTTTACATGTGATCAAACATTCCGTAAGATTTTAAAAATATATAAAAATAAAATACTTTATTAAATTTAATATCAAGTATATGAAATATACATATTTATTATTGCTTTTATATAATTTATAAATTTATAATTTAAATACACGCTACATATATTTTTCAACATACAATTAAAAATTAAATCATATATTCTTTGAGAATAAAATAATATACATAAGAAATTATATAAATCCTACAGTATTAGTTACAAAAAAAATTATACAAGAAAAATTAAAGTACATTATTAATTATAATTACACAAAAAAAAACTATAGTAGATTAATTAGATGATGCAGATGATGCAGATGAATATATAGAAGTAATAGAATTTCTTCTTCCAAGACGTGATTTCGTTTTCTCAAGTTCTTTTTCAAGTCTTCCATTATAAATTATACATATTATAATTAATAATTAATAATTGTATGAAATACACAAATTAAAATACATTATATTCATTACCTAAGGATTCTTTCTTTTGCTTCTTGAACTTCTCGTTCTGCACGTCTCTTACCCAATTGTAAAGAACTTTCAGAGCTTTGCTATTATAAAATAAAAAAAATTAATTAGTTATTTTTGAAATGATAAAAAAAAAAATTTGTCAAACATAATTGGACAAAATTTACAAATTCTTCAATTACTTCTCTCATTTTTCCAACCTTCTGTTCATATTTGCAAATTTCTTGTTCAAATCTTAATTTTAATTTATCATGTTCAGCAAGCTGATATTGTAATTCACGTATTGTTCTATTGGCTTTACGCAAATTGCCTAAATTTTCATTCTTTTCGTTTGTTTCATTATTTAATGCTAGCGTTAATTCTTCAAGTCTTGTTTCAAGTCTTTTTAAATTTTTTGGTGAAGTCAATAATCTACTTTCGAATTCTGTTATTCTAACATTCAATTCAGTAACCTGTTTTTCCAGTATCATCTATAATAAATAGATAACACGTTCATTTAAACTTGAATTTCAAAAAATAATAATAATAATCATTTAACTTTCTTATAACTAAATAATACTTTACCTTTGACTTGGTTAATTCTTGATTCTCTTCTTTTTCTTTTGCAAGTTCAGTTTGAAAATCAACCAAACTGGCTTCAGCTTTTCTCAATTTCTCATTTAAGACATTAGCAGTATCTTGATGTTCTTCAACCAATTGTTTCAGATCAAAAACTTCTTTATCTAAAGTTGATAAATTTTTCTCTGCTACGCGTTTAATTTGACTAGCGTCATGATATTGTTCATGAATTTCATCAAGTCTGTCTTCAAGATTCTTTTTCAATTTTTCCAACAATATTTTATGTGATTCAGTCTCTTCCAATGTAGTTCTCAATTGGCTCATTTCAGATAATAAATTATTAATTTGTGTTTGAAGTTCATCATTAGAAGCTGATAAATCATTATTTAATTGACTTAATTCGGAAATTTGCGCTTCCAATCTTTCTCGTTCACTTCCAATTAATATCGGATAATTCTTGGAATTATTTGTTAATAAATCTCTAAGTTCCAAAGATAATGTTTTATTCTCTTCTTGAAGATTTAGCATATTAACTCTATCCGATTCAATTTCCTCATTAAGTTTATCCGTTTCAACTTCATATTTTTTCCTAACTTGCTCAAGCGCATATTGTACATCTTCAATCTCTTTCCTATATTTTTCTCTTTCTTCTTGAAAATTTTCCTGTATCCTTTGTTGAAATAATCCAAAATCTGCAATTTCCATAGCATCACTTTCAGCCTTTGCTTCCAATTCTTTAATATGCATCTTAAGAGATTGAACCTTTTCTTGGGAAATATTTAACTCATTAGTAATATCTTTTAATGAAATTTCAAGTTTACCAATCTGATGCTTCATTGATCCTTCAATAGTTTCTGATTTGATTCTGAAAAGTTGTGCTGCGTCAAGTTTAGATGCTATATTATCTAACTTAACCTTATCTTTCTTTCTCTCTTGAACTTCATTCTCATATCTATTTTTCATTTCTTCAAGTTCCTCTTGCAACAATTGATTGGTTTGTTCAAGTTCAATTATTTGATCATTTGTTTTGGTATAGTTAGATTCATTATCAATATCTTCAGGTTCTTCTGTAAATTTAAATTTTCGCATCAATTCATCCTTCTCAAGTGAAAGAGACCTTTCATGATGAAAAAGTCCTTCTAGAGTCGCCATTTCAGCACTCAATTGTGTATTAATTGATTCCATTCGTTGTCTCTCTTGTATTTCATATTGCAGATTTTCTTCCAATTCTTTTATGCGTTCTTTTAATAATCTAATTTGTTCATCTTTTCTACTTGGTAACATTGGTCTAATTTGGTAATAAAGCTTCCACCAATTATTTTGTTTAAGACTGTTAATGGCTCGTACGTTCCTTTGAATAACAAGAGCGGCTTGAGTTTTTTTTGAAAGAATTCTGTAATCCTTGCGTGAAAGTTTTCCCCGGCAATGTGCTTGAAATCCTGTAAACACGAGGGATAATTTTGCGTCTCGTATTTCCTCCAATTCAGCCAACTAATTAATATGAATATAGTTAAATAACTACACTTAAATTAAAATATACTTTAAAAAATGAATGATACATACCATACCAGCACGGAAAAAAACTTTACTTAAACCAAGACGATATTGATCATTCTCAAGTTGAAAAACTTCTAACAATTTCTGTACAGCATCTCTTCCATTAATATAACCTTCCGGAAGAATTCCTGGAGCTAAAATTTCATATCTTTGCCTAAATTCAACAAAACCTAATCGGTTAGGAAATCCAACACGACATATACGGATTCCTTCCAGAACACCATTACACCTTAATTGATCAAGAACAAGTGGTACATGAATCTTTCCTGCCAGTTTTTCCTCGTTAGGAATAATACAACGAACAAAATGAGGATGTGTCGAATAAAGTTGTTGCATTAATAAATGCAACTGCTCCTTATGTCGACGACCTACGGTACGAAAAGCTCCACGTTTGGCACGATTCTTTGTGCCATAATCCGTAGTATCACCAAGGAAATCAGAAAAGAGTGATGCTATATATGGTTGTGAAGAATGCGCTAAAAGTTTTGTAACATTCTCATTAAGAGGGTCTTTATTCTTATCAAGCCAACCAGACGTTGTATATTCCACTTTTGCAGCATAATGATTTAGAATGAACCCTTGTTGAAATCGCGGAACACTATAATTAGGTGATTTGTCCTTCCAAATGATGTTCAATTTCTCAACAAATGTTTTATCTGAAGCCTTAGGCATAACACATTCCTCATCCAGACAAGCCAATATACCAACAGGCTGAAAGTATTTAACAAATTAATAAATGTTATTTTGTGAAGTGAAAAAAAAAACTCTTTTGAACATACTTTAACTTTTTCGATTAAATCAATTGTTGGTTGTAAGTCCAAACCAAAATCAATAAAATCCCATTCAATTTTTTCGGTTTTGTATTGTTCCTGTTCCAATACAAACATATGTTGATTGAAAAATTGCTGAAGTTTTTCGTTGGTATAATTGATACATAATTGTTCAAATCCATTTGTCTGAACAAATAAATTACATCTTTAATTTTAAAATTTAAAAAAAAATATAAATTGATAAAAAATATAAATAAAAAACAAACCTGAAAAATTTCAAAACCGGCAATATC
Organism: Funneliformis geosporum; assembly: GCA_946474995.1. Lineage (NCBI taxonomy): Eukaryota > Fungi > Glomeromycota > Glomeromycetes > Glomerales > Glomeraceae > Funneliformis > Funneliformis geosporum. Next base: position 8,049 of record CAMKVN010001615.1, read on the forward strand.
TAGAACACCGATAAAATAAGCCTTATTTGAAGGTGTGTCAATCGCTTTATTAATTCTTTCGACTAATGCACCAAAATTTTTCTCATATAAAGCTTTTGCCAAAGCTTCGATTGAATATAAAACTTGTTCCTTGGTTCTAGCTTGAGCAACCCACTCACGGCCTGCCTTTACTTGAGGCTTAATAAGTCCTTTAATAAAAGCATCTACAGGGATGCCCAGTACATGACAAACTTTTTCTGCTACAGAAATATCCATAATATGTGCTTGATCATCTCGTCCAGAAGTAACTTCAATATTTCCAAGATGAAGAATTGAAGCTATTATACGGAAAAGATCAACTTGCTCATCTTGTGAAATGCCGACAACATCCATAGCGCCCTAACAAAAAAAATAAATAAATTAATAAGAACAATAAAAACTATTTAAGGTAGTGATTATCAAAATATAAATATTATACGAACCACAAGCGTTTCGAATTCAGCAGCGTCGTTCACACCATTAATATCTTTCGCAGAATGTTTTATGAACTTATAATCATCCAGCGAACCATCCAAGAGAAATTTATCTAATAAAAAAGAGAGATGTAAATATTTTACAAGTATATTATAATTATTATAAAGTTTAAGCTCACTTTTAATCGTGGGTGAAGCTCCTCTCAATAGCTGATAAAATATATGAAAATTTCGTTCCTCGGCCGTCTGAAAAGTAACACGCGATTTTTCCAACAAATATCGTTCGATATTCGCACCAGAAATTTGGCCGCCAGAATTGAATTCAATGCGAATAAATTTACCCTATTAAGAAATAATAAATTAATTGAACTTGATAAACCGTTTAAAAGAAAATTTGAGAACTTACAAAACGAGAAGAATTATTATTTCGGATTGTTTGAGCATTTCCAAAGGATTCTAATATTGGATTGGCTTGAAGGATTTGTTGTTCAAGTCTACCGTATTTCTTGGTGTTAACATTTTCACTAGCTATTGTAGCTATATATTGAATAACTTTTTTAGTATTTTCGGTTTTTCCTGCGCCTGATTCACCACTACAAGATAAATTAAAATTAAATAAAAATAATATTGATAAAGACCAAAATCATTAAAGAAGGATATTTACGTGATAAGAATAGATTGATTTTCGCGTTCTTGTAACATATCATGATAAGCTGCATCGGAAATTGAATAAATATGAGGAGGCATTTCATGCCGTCGTTTATTTTTATAAGATCGAATTATTTGATCCGTGTATATTGGAAGCGGGTGATAAGGATTGACTGCTACCAAAAAAAGTCCTGAATATGTCTGTTGAACAATTGAAAGCATAGATAAGTAAAAAAATAAATTGACTTATTAAAAATTATATAATAACAATAACCTACATATATCATATTTGACAAATACCGCAACCGGAGGTTATGAATTACGGATGCTTCATTTAGATGAGTTAAGTCGGCCATATCTTCCACTTTATCAAATTTAGGTGGATTCATTTTTTCTGTTTCGCTCACATTAACAATGCGAGACTTAAATAATTGTGATAAATGTGAAGTTAATATACTCTCTTTAAGAAAAATCAGTTATAAAAATTATATTTTTATAAAATTAAGTCTTACCAAATTATCATTAAAGTGGATTTCCACTTGTTCGCCCATTTCCTTCGTTATGTAACCGGCGACATATCCCGCTTCTTTATCCTCAACCCAGACCCACTTTTTTTCATTAAAAGTAGCTTGAGCTATAGCGTCAGCCACTCCAGCACCACGAGAACTAGTTGAAATTCGTCGAAAAATTTCACCTCCAGGTGAATATATCAGAGAATTTTTCCTTGTTGTCGTCATGATGCGTGAAGTGTATAAGAGGATTTATTTTTTACTTTAAGGTCGTCGTTTACAAAACGGAAAATTAATCCAAAGGGTTAGTTAATTAATGAATGCTTAAAAGTGAAAAAAACTTTGGGGAGGTACCTTATTTATTGAATTCTGTTGATCAGGGAGTCACAAGATCTTTACCTTTTTAAATCACTTGGTCAGGGGGGAAATTACTATTTTAGAATTTTAGAACATTGTGCTAAGGAATCACATGATTTAACCCCCTAATTCTATGACGTTTTTGAATTCTAAATTTAGTTCTCAATGTTATACAAAGTAAAAATGTTATTACGGTAAATGGTTTGTTATTTTGGTAAAATGCACAAAAAATCTTTTGACCGCAGACAAATGCCGGCAAATATATGTGACATTTGCAATAGAAAGGGGTCTGGGAAAAATAAAAAATGAGTCAATGCTAAATCAGACCTGAAAATCATATTTGTCATATAAAAGTAAAAGTAAAATGGATTTTCCCCCCTTTACTGTTGCAAAGGTCCCATATGTAAAAAAATACATGCTTTCATATTTTTTTTTTAAAAAAACTACCAACGGATTTGGAACGTTCGAAGGATCGTTTGATCTATTGGAGCTACCATGTTTATCAATCCCCCTTAATTATCCCTACATTACTTTTACGTCATTTCTCCAAAGCTAGTGTGTGATTCTTTGCCTTTTTTTTTTCCGAGAAGAATTTAGCGACATAATGCACAGAATGTTTAAATATCGTTCTTGTTTGAAATCGTTACTCGTTCATCGGTACCATAATGTGCTAGATCAAGTATTCGACCACCGTTAACCAAGAAATACTGTCCTACTCAATGGAACATAATCAGACCTAGTTTTGTCTTTCCTTTCCCATTCGTGAGACAATTATAAGAATCAAGAACATCAAAATAAAACATGACTTCTCAAGTTGAAAAATAAATTTGCATTCTTGAATCTCCGGAGAAACATCTCAGTTAACCGCATGTGTAATTGGGAAAAATGAGAGTTAAGTTCATAAATCTTGATTAATATTAATTAGTAGAGAGAAGATTCATTCTTTTATTCAATTTTGGACATGATAGATCAATATTAGTGTATAAATATAATATATGGCATCATTTTCTTAGCAAGTTTCATGTATAAATATTTTTTATAGTATAGCATTGAATTTAATGAACATGTAAAAAATTAAGTGAACCTCAAAACTTAATAAATTTGCTGTTAACTACTTCAAAAATAATCTATGACCAAGTTCTTCCGAAATATTATTACGGAAGGTATGATTTATGGCAGCTTTTATCACATAATTCTTATCAACTTTGTCATTGCAAGTAATCTGATAGATAGTCCTTTGATCAGGCTATAATATAATAACACTTTTTTTTAGATACTCAGCTTCTTCTTTCTCAAATATTTTTGTACCCCAAAACCACATTTACAAAATACGAAGTTTTTATATACACTCACTAGTAAGTTATTTTACAATTTTATTTTTAAGTAGTTTTCTATCTTAAGGTCTGATTTTTAGATTTTTATATTTAATGCGAAAAATTGCTTTAATAAAATCATAACTTAATCTTAATGTAACCAAAATGTAGAATCGTTAAAGCTGCACTTCTAATTCGATTTCTTGATTTCATTAGTACCGAAAAACAGTTTATTCTATTTTTAATATTAATTTTTATAACATTGTATTATTCTATATTGTGTATCAAAATAAATTAAAATACTATGATTATTAAATTTTTAAAACGAACCATTGTCGGCTACCGATCGGTTTCTACTATAATCTTAACACAGTAATAGATCCAGGGTTTGATGATAATTAAATATTATACAGCATAACCATGTCGAAATACTAATCGGGACATTAACAAGTTTAAACCGGTTTGTAATAAGGTCGCATAGGTATATGGTATTTAAAGCAATTCTCAATTTAAAGATAATAATAACAATTTACCAGGTATGTGTGTGTATATATATAATGATATTGTAAAATTGCAAACGATCTAACCAATGCTATTTCTGAAGTTTATTATAATAAAAGCAGTTCATTAATAATGGAATGGACTGATGAAAATATAATAAATAAATAAGTAAAATTATTCCTTTTATATCTCATTTCTTTTTACTTGAAAATTTAAAAATATTTGTATATGAGATGGGATATTCAATATATAGATTGATTTAATACAGATTCAGAATATAAATCTTTATTACTTCATAAATTTAATAGAAATAAATAGGTATTATTATTTTTAAAATTGAAGAATCTTATATGTTCTTAAAATATACTAAGAATAAAATCTTAAAATCATATATAAGTAAAAAGTTCTAATATATGGAAAAATTTAGAAATGATAAAAAAATTCAATAGAAATCAGCTATTTAACATTAATAATTATAACATAATTTTTAAATAAAAAACAATATATTTACTATAAGAATAAAAAATTATTTTTATTATAAAATAACTTTTTATTTTTATTTAAAATGAAGAACAATTACAAATTTTAATTAATATTATTTATTTATAAAATAAGATGAATAAGAATGTTTTTTAATTGAACTTCATAATAAATTATAAAATATATATTCTAAAAATTATCAATTTAATATATGAGAAATAAATATATAACAAACTTTTCTTTATGCTGCTAATGCTAATGATGTAACTCTTAGTTATAAAAAGAATAAGTAATATTAAAAGAGATATATTGTAGCAGAATTATTATAAAATAAGAAAATGTAACATAATAAATGATTAGTATATTTTATAAAATTGATTTACATATTAGATATATATGATATTTCTGACATTTTTAACATAATTGATATAATTAAGGTTCTGCAATTCAATTTGATATTTGAAAATTCAATTTAAAAATCAAATTAAATATAAATACAAATTTATATTTGATACGATTTGATCAAATTCAAATCAAAAAATGATTTATTTGATCAAATTCAAATTAATTTTTGATTCTATTGATTCTATTTGATGAAATTTAAATCAAGTATTCAAATATTTGATTTATTCAAATCAATAGTAAAGTTATCTTTAAAGCTTCAAATGTGGTATTTACTAAGAAAATAATAGTAAAAAGCATCTTTGTAGCTTCAAAAATACCTTTTTTACTAAAAAATAATAGTAAAAATGCTTTTTCAACTTTAGAAATATCTTTTTTATTAAGAAAATTATAGTAAAAAGAATATTCGCTGCTTTACAAATACTATTTACTAAGAAAATTATAGTAAAAAGCACTTCTGCAGCTTCAAAAATATTTTTCTTATTTAGAAAATATAGTAAAAATATTTTCGCAGCTTTGAAAATGTTATTTTATTAAGAAAAATATAAAAATATAATAAAAATGCCTTTACAGCTTTGAAGACATTATTTTACTAAGAAATTATAGCACTTACAGCTTATTATGTATAGGGTTCTGAATGAGTCAGGTTGAGTGAGTTTTTGTCAAACTCAACTTGACTCGAGTTATTCGTTCTGATTGAACAATAAATGATTATTTTAAAGGAATGATAAAAAAATCTTCTAAAGAAACGATAAATAAAATCATTCTGATATAATGGTAATATATCGTTCTAAAGAAATAATAGAAGAATCATTTCAATAGAATGATAAAATATCATTTTAAAGGAATGATAAATAAAATCATTCTTATAGAATGATAATGTATCATTCAAAGAAATAATGAAAAGAATCATTCCAATAGAATGATAAAATATCATTTTAAAGGAACAATAAATAAAATCATTCTGATAGAATAATAAACTAAAGGAATAATAGAAGAATCATTCTGATAAAATGATAAAATATTATTCTAAAGAAATGATAAATAAAATCATTCTGATAGAATGATAATAAATCATTCTAAAAGAATGATAATAAATCATTCTAAAAGAATGATAGAAGAATTGTTTTAATAGAACGATAAAACATCATTTTAAAGGAATGATAAATAAATTATTCTAATAGAATAATAATGCATTATTCTAAAGGAACAATGAAAAGAATCGTTCCAATAGAATAATAAAACATCATTCTAAAGAAATGATAAATGAAATCATTCTAATAAAATAATAAAACATCATTCTAAAGGAACGATAGAAGAATTGTTCTGATAGAATAATAAAATACTATTCTAAAGGAATGATAAAAGAATTGTTCTAATAGAACAATAATGCATTATTCTAAAGAAATAATAAATAAAATCGTTCTAATAGAATAATAATAAATCATTCTAAAGGAACAATAGAAGAATCATTCTAATAGAATAATGAATGAACAATCATTCTTTTGGAATGATAATCAAATTGTTCCTTAAAAACAATAATAAATCATTCTTTCAGAATGATAATCAAATCATTTTTTTAGAATGATACTTTCATCATTCTATCAGAATGATTCTTTCTATCATTCTTTTAGAACGATGCATTATTGGTCTATCAGAATAATTCTCTCTATCATTCTTTTAGAATAATACATTATCATTCTATCAGAATGATTCTCTCTATTATTTCTTTAGAATAATGCATTATCATTTTATTAAAATGATTCTCTTTATTATTCCTTTAGAATAATGTATTATTGTTCTATCAGAATGATTCTTTTTATCATTCCTTTAGAATGATGCATTATCATTCTATTGGAATAATTCTCTCTATCATTCTCTAAGAACAATATACTATAGTTTTAAAGGAACAATTTTTTTTATAATTTCTATAAAATGATGATTTACCATTCTATCTGAACGATTTTTTTTATACATTTTCTAAAAAAAATTTGTTAAATTTTTCAGCTCAACTTTAAGCTCAAGTTTTGCTTAACTTTAGGCTAAAGTTTATGCTCGAGTTTTCTTAACTTTAGGCTCAAATTTAGCTCGAGTTATTTCAAGCTTAACTTGAAACTCAGCTCAAGTTAAATGAGTCAAATTTTTTATAACTTGACTTGACTTAACTTTTAACTCAACTCATTTGACTTAAAAGTTAGCTCAGCTCATTCAGAACTCTAATTATGTATGAAAATCATTTTTATATTAAACTTAAATTTGTATAATCATATTGCATTACTTTATTTTGTGTTTGTTCACTTATTTCTTTATATAATAAAGCAACTAAATTAAGTAATTTGATAAAATATCAAATGTATTATCAGGTTCAATCAATATTTTCGTACTTTAATAATTTTTTTCCCAACATATACATGAGTTTTGTCTTGAAATTAAGGTATTTTTTTAATATCTTTTTAAAAGTACAATGAACTCTTGATATAACAAATTCTAGGATCTGGATATCAACTTTGTTATAAGCTTATAACAAATTTTTTAAAGCATTTAATTGGCTAATTCACTATAGTTAAGGTTCCACAATTCAATTTGATATTTGAATATTTGAAAATTAAATCAAATCAAATACAAATACAAATTTATATTTGATTTGATTCGATCAAATTCAAATCAAGTATTTAAATATTTGATTTGATTTGAATCAATAGTAAAGCCAACTTCAAAGTTTCAGGAGTAGCTTTTACTAAGAAAACTATAATAAAAAGTACCTCTGTGTCTTTGGAAATACCTTTTTATTAAGAAAACTATAGCAAAAAGAGCCTTCGCAGCTTCAGAAATGCCTTTTTACTAAGAAAACTATAGTAAAAAGAGCCTTCATAGCTTTGGAAATGCCTTTTTACTAAGAAAACAATAGTAAAAAGCACCTCTATGCTTTGAAAATGCCTTTTTTACTAAAAAAATATAGTAAAAAATGCCTTCATAGCTTCGGGAATGTTATTTTACTAAGAAACCTAATAAAAAAATGTGTCTACAGCTTCAGAAATGTTTTTTACTAATAAATTTATTACGAAGTCGAGATGGCGGTTATTACTAAGTTTTCTTAGTAAAACCAAAGTCACAATGATGGTTATTACTAAAATTTCTTAGTAAAACTGAAGCCGCAATGGCGATTATTACTAAGTTTTCTTAATAAAACCGAAACTGCAATGATGGTTAGTGCTAAGTTTTCTTAGTAAACCCAAAACTGCAGAGTTATTTTACTAAGTTTAATAGTAAAAATTCACCTGTTACTAAACTTACTTTATTAGAGTTTAGATCTGAGTATCCATATTATCCATGGATATATATCTATAATATAAATTTAATATCTGTTATACATATAAAAATTAAACCTGGATATGGATAATTTAAAAAAAATTGAACGGATAATCCATATCCATGTTATCTATGGATATACAGATAATATGGATAATCCATATCCATGGATATATAGATAATATGGATATTGATAAAATTGACCCTAAAGGAACGATATATCATTGTTCCTTTAGAACGATTTCTTTTATCGTTCTTTTGAAACGATACATAATCGTTCCTTTAAAACGATTATTTTTTCATCGTTCTATCAGAATGATTATTTTTTTATCATTCTATCGAAACGATACATTATCATTTCTTTAGAATGATTTATTTTATCATTCTTTTGGAACGATACATCATCGTTCCAATAGAACAATTATTTTTTATTGTTCTTTTGGAACGATACATCATCGTTCCAGTAGAATGATTATTTTTTATCTTTCTTTTGGAACGATACATCATCATTCCTTTAGAACGATTTATTTTATCATTCTTTTGGAATGATACATCATCATTCTGATAGAACGATTATTTTTTGTCGTTCTTTTGGAATGATACATCATCGTTCCTTTAGAACAATTTATTTTATTATTCTTTTGAAACGATACATCATTATTCTGATAGAACGATTATTTTTTATCATTCTTTTGGAACGATACATCATCATTCCGATAGAATGATTATTTTTTATCGTTCTTTTGGAACGATATATCATCGTTCCTTTAGAATGATTACTTTTTCATCGTTCTATCAGAACGATACATCATCATTCCTTTAGAATGATTTATTTTATCGTTCTTTTGGAACGATACATCATCGTTCTGATAGAATGATTATTTTTTATCGTTCTTTTGGAACGATACATCATCGTTCCTTTAGAACAATTTATTTTATCATTCTTTTGGAACGATACATCATCATTCCAAAAAGAAAAATTATTTTTTCATCGTTCTATCAGAACGATTATTTTTTTCATCGTTCTATTGGAATGATACATCATCGTTCCTTTAGAACAATTTTTTTTATCATTCTTTTAGAACGATATATCATCGTTCTAAAAAGAACGATTATTTTTTCATCATTCTTTTGTAACGATTAATTATCGTTTCAAAAAAAACGATATTTTTTCATCGTTCTTTTGGAACGATTAAATTATCGTTTTTTAAGAACGATATTTTTTCACCGTTCTTTTGAAACGATATTTTTTCATGATTATCTATGGATATAAGGATTATTCACAGATTATCCATACAAAATTATTTATCCATGGATATTATCCGAAGTAGTAAAATGAGTATTCACAATCCGTTATCCGTATGGATACACAGATTACGGATATATAGATCCAAACTCTATACTTTGTAAAAGCTATTTTTGAAATTTTTTAGTGCAATTACTAATAATTTTTTTAATTAAAACTTTAGAATAACTT
>CAMKVN010001616.1:0-17492 GCA_946474995.1 Funneliformis geosporum
AAAATATGATAAATAAGATAAATATAATAAATATAACTAATCTATCTAAACTAACAAATATAATATATATAACAAATGTAATAAATCTGGTAGATCAGTCAAATATAAACAATATGTCATATTTGTCAGATTTGTCCAATTTGTCATATCAGTCAGATCGGCTAACCAATTCAAATCACATGATTGGCTATAGTTGATTGGCGTAGCATGGATCATGCCTTCAACCTAAAAGTATGAAGCAAATTCTTCGCGAAAGAGGACTTTGGGATAAAAAATATGCAGCAGATTATAAATTATGTAAGGATAAAATTACACAAAATGATCTATCTCGAATCAAGTGTTATGCATAACATATCATTTTATTACAACCTAATTTTCTTGCACAAAAGTATGTACTTCAAGAATTAGTAGAAGAAGCCGGTCATGTATGTATTTTTTACCTAAGTTTCATTGTGAATTAAATTTTATTGAACGATATTAGGGAGCAGCAAAACGTTATGCTCGAAAAAATTGTAATTATTCTTAGGCAGGATTATAACAGATGGTTCCTAGAAGTTTAGAGTCTGTAAGTCTTATTACAATTCGAAAATTTGCTCAATATTCTTCGCATTACATAAATTTATATGGAAAGTGAATAACAGGTAAATTGGCTGAATATGCAGTAAAAAAATATAAATCTCATAGGTGAATTCCTGATCATGTAATTGAAAAATTAAATAAAATTACTTTATAAATTTTGGTAATATACAGTATATAAAATCTATCTTTGCAAAATTGTTATATAAATCATTATCACGTGAATCAGATTTTATTGGTTGAATGTCACGTGATTGATCATATGATAGCTTAAAAAATTTTGGACTATTTTTGAGTATAGATGAAATGCATCATATAAGTTTTAATCTACTATATTTATATATTTTGAAAATCATATAATGATAAATTAACTATATTAATTATATTAACAATTTTAACATTTAATATTATATATGTAAAATAATTTGTAAATTGTTCAATAATCAATTCTATAGATTAATTTATAGATTACTTTATAAATTCTTTTATACTTTCTTATTAATAATATGTAATTAATAAAAATTTAGTAAATTATACTATATATAAGCTAAGTTAATATTAGGAAATTAGTTAATTTTAAATAGTTTTAGACAGGTTTTAGACACAATTTCATATATTCAAAATCTTATCTAAAATTAAAAATGTGTTTAAAACCCATTACTGGGCTAAGCTATGATATAATTAATTAATTTAAAGGTTTTTTTATAAATTGATACTAAGATACTATATATATAAGCAACTATTTACTTATATTATCTTAAAATATTATTATTTAAAAATAAACTTATTTACTTTTAGAAGACTTTTATACAGAAGTTTAAATATTTAAATTACTAATAAATTTGAATAAAAGAATTACTTTCAACTTATAAAATAATCACTTTTATATTTTATTAAAAGTCTGATAATCTACAATTTTTTATACTATTATGAATAATTCTTTAAATTACTTTTATAAGTACAATAAGATAAGCAAAGATATAAGTTATAAATAAATTATAAATTAAGTCAAAAAAGTCGATCATTTATTAATATTATTAACAAATGAGAAACAGTCAGTAAAAAAGGTGAAAATCCAAAATTTTTGTTAATTTTTATTATTAAGCCAGCATATGATCAAAATTAGCCAAGTGGTCTAATAATATAAATTTTAACCAAAATTTAGATTTCCTTCTTTTCTACTGACTGTCTTCCAAATAAGTATTACCTCTGTCAGCACTTTGTACTGTACAAATATTTTATACTAAAAGTACTTAAATTATTCTTAGATTCTATTTACTATTTTAAGACTCAAGAAATATCTATTATTTAAAATTATTGATATTTATAGTATGTAATATTTAGAATATCCTATATAATTTATCTATTAATTATATAACATTTATCTATTAGTATAAGTTATTAAAGTTTATTATTTTTGATATATAAAATAAAAGATTAAACTTTAATAATTTATAATTTATATAAATCGATTAATCGTATTCATATGGGAGCTTTGCAATAGTAGGGCAACTTTAAGGCTTCTGGAACAAAATTCCAAGATAGTGTATACTAATATTTGAATGTCTTTTCATGTTATTCCTGATATATAAATTTTATGAAATCTTTTTTAATCTCTTAACTACGTTGTAATATCAGAAAGCATATTGAGAATTCAATAGCAAATTTAAGTTTAAAATTAAACTAAGCTCAAATCCTGGTATCTAATAATGTTAGTATCGAACTTGACTAGGAATTAGTCTTCAGATACCAAGAATTACACTGTTTAATATAGCTATTCTAGCCTGATTTTAATTCCAAATAATATATTAAAAAATTTAACTATTTTGTTTGCCTCTGAAGGGCTTATCAAAAATCAAGAAACAAAGTGACATGATTTGAGCTAGGCCTGACATTGCAAATCCAATATAAATAATAACTTTTATGATATTCTGCTTGCCTCTGAAGGCAGTGTTGTCATAAGACAATTTTGGGACATGGCCTAAAATATTAGAACTTAATGTGAGATATTTTAGGACATAGTGTGAGACAGTCTCAAAATGTTTGGGACATCGAAAATGTACATCACTGTCTGAAGGGCTCATCAAAAATCAAGGAATGAAATAATGCGATTTGAGCTGAGCCTGACCATGCAAGCTTAAAATGTATATTATATTTCATGATATCCTAGAATTAAAATTCTAAAGTTAATTCATTATCAGCTAGCAATACTAAAAATTTATACCTATTGTGCAGCATAGGTGTAAATTTTTATATGTATACAATAAAATCTAAGAGCTTTAAACCAAGTTCTAGTATACTAATAATTTCTCAATACACAGGAAACTATTTTAAAGCTGATTCATATTGTTACCCAACTATTAATTAGACGAACTGAAACATATAATTAATTGAGTAGCAGCAAGATTTAACTTAATCTTTATAATGAATTAGGAGAGACTTTAATTAACTTGAACTTCACTTAATGTTAGTGTATTTTCACGATTAAGTTTCTGAATTAGCAAGTATAAAGACTTCCAATCCACTTCAGATGACTCGTAATTTCCTAAGAAGTTAGAAAAATTATCTTGCTGACGTTATAATAAACTTATTATAACCAAGTTGGTAGTGTTCAGCTTAAAGTATTTATAATATTAAACACTTTAACTTGTTGGTAACTCTTAAACACAGTTGTTGATTCAAAGCAGATGTTTAACACTTAAGAGATTTATTGACATGAATAAATCAATAATATTAAACACAGTTGATACAAAGTAATTTGACACAAAATATGTTTAATACAGGTAATTGATTTACCAAAACAATTTAGCAAAGATTTTTATTAACTTATAAATTATCTTTCAAATTTCCTAAATTTTTCTCATAAATTTCTTTCTAAATTTCTTTTAATACATGATGAAAAACTCAGCTTATTTATAATAAAATTTTTATACTAAATTGCTATCTATTGCATAAAAACTATGTAATGATTTCCTCATCTTTCTCTATGTAATTCTGGTGTAATAATTGAGTAATAACTACCTAATCACTATGCAATAGTCCTATAATTATAATATATATATATTTGAAAAAATATAGAGAATATAATTATATTGTTCTTAAATTATTACTGCATCTTTATACTTAATCTACTTAACCTTTGACAAGTTTCTCCTTGAAGTTCCTATTTGGAGTTTCTAGTTTAGAAGGTTATGCGTGTTATTATGAGCTAATGATCTATTACTTTATTTCTTCATTAACTGATCTAGTTAATTTCACAGATCACTTTTGCAGATCATTGTGTTATTGATTTTGTAGATCAATTCACATGATGATCTGCAAAAGTGATCTAGTTAATTTCACAGATCACTTTTGCAGATTATTGTGTTATTGATTTTATAGATCAATTCACATGATGATCATTTGTAGTTCAATGTTGCCATTTTTCATTAAGACCAATGCCAATTCTTTCTATCATTTCAAATTTAGAAAAAATATTTGAAATAGTGTAAGATTTAATATTGAGAGGGATATCAGAGACTTTGATAGTACAATTGGCTTTAGCTTGACGTTTCTCAGAAAGATCTAGAACTTTTTTGAAAATAGAATGCATTAAAGATAAGGTTGTTAAGTGAGGTGATTGGTTTTTTTATGGCTTCTTCAAGGCTATCTTTATTGTTGAAATAGATAGAGATAATGCGTTCACAAGAATTACAAATAATAGAAATTTTAGCTCTTGCATAAGATTGATTAGATAAAAAATGTCAATCAAGATTATCAATTTTTTTCCAAGTAGATTTGCTAGGTACTGTGGCAAAGGAAGAAGCAGCAGAGTAATGAGTAAGTTTAGGAATTTTAATAAAAGTATTATCATCAGTAGTAAGAGAAGGGGTATCAGAATTGTCTATATTCATGTCATTTTCATTTGGTTTGTTAGAGTTATCTTTATTGTTAGATGAATGTTAGGAGTCATTAATAGATTTGTTACTAGTATTATTGTTAACTGGAGTAATAGGAGTTAAAACAGGTTTAGTAGGAAGAATGAGAATTGAGGTAGAAGTAGAAATTTTTTGAAGTCTATTTCTTTGAATGGACTAGCAATACGTTGCATTTTACGAGATCTAAGTGGAAAAGAGGATTCAGAGTCGCTTTCATTTTTTTAATTTTTTTAAAATTGTTATCAAAATTATTTTGTAGATTTAAAATAATTTGCTGGGAATTTATTTCTCGAGCTTTCCATTTTTGATATTAAATATCCAGGCTCTATTGAATTCTACTAAGTCAGCTTCAGTTTGCATCTTCGATTTATTAGTTGAAGTGTCACCTTTTCTTGTAATAATATATGATTATGCCTTTCTGCTTTCTGAGTCCTAAGCCACCATATCTGACGTTCATTTGCTTCATTATTTAGAGCTTGTGTTAGCATTTGATTATTATTTTATGATCTAGCTTAGACTTTTTGCAATTGTTGTTCTAGATTTCTAACTCTTCAAACAATTTGTTCTATTACCATATTCTGATCTTGCCAAAACTGACAAATTGAATCAGTATAAGTAATAATATTAGCCAAACATGTACCAACTATATCAATTTGTCCTCTTATATCATCTGGAAGTATAACTTCTGTATTATCCAAATGTATTTGAATTCTTACTAAAGAAGCTGAAGCCTCAAATCTTCTATCTAAAATAGCTTGTATTGTATGCTCCATATCTAATATTTCTTTATTATTTAAAATTTTTTTCTGACTTAGACCAGTTATTTCATAAATATAGGTCTTAAGTTACTCAATCTTATCTTCTAGCCTCAAAATATAGATATCTTGTGCAGTATTAGCATTACCTTTATGTCTTAAATCCTGTAATGCTTTGTGAAGACACTATTTAAGTGATTTGATCTCAGTCTTAAAAGATGTTATCTCATCTTCATGAATTAAGATTGTAGAGTCTTGTTGTGATATAGTTTATAACATGCATCTAACTCCTTGTTAAGAGCCTTAAGCTTTTTATTGGAAATATTATTTGAGACTATTTTATTTGTCAATTCTTTACGTAACTCTTTATTAGTATCAAGAATTTCAATATAAGCCAAATCCATATCATTGATTCCTATTATACAAATAGATTTAAGTAAAGCTAGAAATTTAGATATATCTATTGATTTGCAAAAAATTTATTATCAATCTATTGGGTATCAAAGAAATGTTATAAAATTGTATGAAGCTTCTCAAAAAGCTGGGTTTGATTTTACCTTAAATAATGTGTATAATTGGCTCGAAAGTCAAGCTATACATCAGATACATAAGCCTTGTCTCAGATATATTCCTCAAGCAAGTTTTTGTTCTATTACTAATCCCAATAAAGTTCACCAGGTAGATATTCTCTACATGTCTTATGACAAAGTAGGTTAGGTTACCTATTTTTTTTTGTCTTATTGTGATAGATGTAGCTTCAAGATATAGAGTGTCTATCCCTATTGGTGTATATAATGTCAAAGATAAGTAGGGAATCTTAACTTTAGCTACTATTGCTAAAACTCTTGAAAAAATCTATAATGACCTTGAGTATCTTCTGATCTGACCAAAAATATTTTTACTAGATAGGAAACCAGAGTTTAGAGGTAAATGTGAGAAATTAATAAGAGAATATAGTGTAAAAATTCAGAAAGCTAAATCTAAACCTACTATAAGCAGTGATGTATATTTTCAATATCCCAAACATTTTAAGACTATCCCACACTATGTCCCAAAATGTCTCACATTAAGTTCCAATGTTCCAGGCTATGCCTCAAAAATGTCCCATGACAACACTGACTATAGATATTATTGAAAGATCTAACCAAACTTTGATTGAGAAATTATTTCCTTCCCAGAACACATCTGATCTTTTAACTTTACACTTAAATAAGATATCTTGGGTTTGGATAAAGAATTTGCCTATAGTTGTTAAATATATTAATAATTCTATCATGTGTTAGCTTGGCATTTCTCCTGTTAATACAATAGAGAAAGAAGAGGTCTTGGCTAAACCTTCTTATCTTCAGAATGGTCCTATAGGCTTTGATAAAGAGAAGCTTTCTGGTGATGTTCTTGTTCGATATTTGCTATATCCTAGTAATTTGAAGGGTGGAAGACGTTGTACTGGTGATTTGAATTGGTCACCTCATATTTATTATATTTGTCAATCTATGGTACAAAAAATCAGCCGGTCTTGTATTGGCTGGAAGAAGTCCCTTTTGGGTTAATTGATAATGATGATTATATTCTCAAACATCCTGAAAGATCTTTTGTTCAAGAAGAATTGATGATTATTCTTTATAATACAAAATTGCCTTCCCAGTAGATACTTACGAATTATAATAGTCTTTTGCTTTTTCATCCATTTGTTCTTCCTTAACAAAATTATCCTTAGCTAATTCATAGTATAATTTGTATAAATCTATGATTGCATTAAGAATTCTAGGATCTCGTCCGTAATATTCCTTATAGTCATTTTTTTATTTGTCTTTATTGGGGAAGATATTTTGGGCTAATTTTAATATATGTTCTTTAGAATCTTCTACCTGACGCAATTTTTTAACCTGATCTTTATAACTTAATATGAATTTTTTGTCTTTTGGTTTTCTATAGTAGAGCCCTGCTTTGATGACATTTATTAATACCTTTTCGATATCTTGAGATGTTGGCTTAGTATTAGTTAATTGAATTTGTATACTCATTATGTAAGAAGATATATCTGCCATTCACTTTTCTATATTGTGGATAATTTTATTTAATTAAATTTTTTCATCCCTATTGTAAATAATGGTATCTTATACATACAATTATTTTTATAACTCTGACAAGACTTGTAATAAAACCTGCACTCAATTTAAAGGATGTCAGCAACATTAAAAGACTAAAAAATGCTATCCTTGTACTGATTATGACAAACTTACTACTACAGCTTGTAAACGGTATACTGAACATATTAGAGAATATTATGTGATGCAATATTATAATAAATTGTGTGATAAGGCTCAGAGATTAGAATTGATAAAAGATGCAACTTAGAGGTGAGATTTAGTATATATATACCTTAGAGGTGTAATTTTTTTGTCCTAAATTTTTGTAAAGAAATGAGTTTGAAAGGTTTTCTGTATATTGAGAAATTGTTAGCATGTTAGAACATGCTTGATAAACTTTTGGTTTACAAATTTATTATCCTTTAGAAGTGTAACTTAGAGGTGAGACTTGATAAAAAATGTGATTTAGAAATGTGATTTAGAAGTTAGACTTAGAATATGATATGCATTTTAAACTTGTATGATCAGGTCCAGCTCAAATTGCGTCACTTTGTTCTTGATTTTTGATGACCCCTCCAGAGGCAATCTGAATAGTATAAAAGTTATTATTTATATTGGGTTTGTAATATCAGGCCTAGATTAAATTGCGTCACTTTGTTCTTTGATTTTTGATTGCCTCTCCTAAGATAAACAGAATAGTAAAAAATTTTTAATATATTATTTGGGATTAAAATCAGGTTAGAATGGTTATGTCAAATATTATAGTTCTTGATATCAGACAGGCTAATTTCTAGCTAAGTTTAATATTAACATCTAGATTTGAGTCAAATCATGTTAGAGGTTTAAATTCGATAATTAATTCATATAGCTAAAAAGGATTTGAAGGCGGTCAGGAATCTTTCTGAGTACTATTTGGAATTTTGTCTCAGAACTAAAGATGGGAACTGTAATTAATATGTTGCAACTTTTAATGTTGCAACTTACGTTGCAATTAGTTTTAACCTATATATGTTGCAACTTATAATGTTGCAACATATGTTGCAACTAATTTTAGCTTATGTTGCATTATTTTGTAAATTTGAAATCAATTGCTGTATCATCTTTACTCAGAACCCCTCTTTGTCCTATATATTGTAAATTTATATTCCAATAAATTTGTAAATAAAAGTTTATATAATTATTGAATATGTTTTATTAATAAACCAAATTTTATCACTATAATATTGATTTATTAAAATTGTGATCTAAAATAGAACTGAAAAATCTTTACTATATATTACCACTATAGCAATCATCTAATCTTAATATTGTGAAACAGATTTTTTATATAATTAAATTTAACATGCATTTTAAAAAGTTAATAGTAATGTGAATCATAGTTTGCCAAGTACTATTATATAAAAAAGTTTTATTTATGAAACATTTTTAAAAAATCATATAAAAATAAATTAAAAAATTCATAAATTGAAATAATTTCATTATATATATTAAATGGGTAGCTGAAAGACATACTTTTAAACCAAAATAACCATAGAATAAAATATTATATATATTTTTTTTAATTTTATTTCCTATTAATTAATTAACAGGATTTTTTTTTATTAAAAAAAAATTATAATAAAACTAATATCTGGTAAATATATGTATATAAATCTAATCCTTAAGTGGTAACCAGTTTTTGTAAATCAATAAAAGCTGATAATTATATAAAATCTAATATTTATAGTAAGTAAGCCCCATTTTTTAAATTTAAAATAATATTGATATTGTAACAGAAACATATAGTAAAGATTTTCCAATTCTTCTAAAATCCAATCCATCATTATTGCTCTTCCCATTTATTTAATTTATATACAGTATATATCTTCAACATTTTTTATACATATAAATTGATATATAAATAACTTTATAATTTTATTAATATGAACAAATTCTTAAGATTATTAAGTTAAATTATTATCCTTCAGATATCTATAACTTTGCTAATATGTATTGAAGTTTATTTTTTTACAATCAACTTGTATAACAATATATAATGATAAAGCATTTTTTTTTTAATTTAAAAAGTAATATCTTTTATAGGTTATTATTATTATACAAATAGATTTACTAAATAGATATGTGTAATAAAAGAAAAGAAGTTGCTAAAAAATTTTTTTATAATACATATATATCATTTTTTTAAAGATGTAATTAAGCTTCATTTAACATCCTTTTTTTTTAAAAAAAAAAACGCTATTAATAAAAAGTAGTTCTGTCAAAATAAGTAAAAATAATTAAGAATTTTTAGTCATTATGGATATCATGAGAAAGAATCTAAAAAAATAACCTTTCTTTGAATCAAAGTTTTTATTCCATCCGGGAAAATTAACGTATCTGCAGATAAAAACTAACTATTCTATTTTGGTAGGAAAAGTGGCTGGGATAAGATGCAAAATATTGATTTCTCAATCAAAATGTATTATGAATATTAAAAATTATTAAAATTTAAGAAACATAAGCTATTTTTTATATTAAATAATGACAAATTAAATTCATTAATAATATTATAAATTTATGACAATCTAAATTTTTACATGTGAGCTAATAAGTCATCTGCTGTATCAGTCTCATTCAATTCTTCGATCTCTGGGCTATAAGACTGAGTGGAATCACTTTTTTTTTAAAAAAAAAAAAGTTTTAAAATGTGATGCTTAAATAATTTATGAAAAATAAACAGAATAACTTACGGTCCGGGTTCCTCCTCAGAAGGAATCAAAATATTGTTTAATGTATCATTTGATCCTGTAGCAAGTTTTCGTCCCATCCTATTAATTCGAAATCGATCAAATTAAAGTAAAGTATAAAGTATTGAAAAGAAAAAAGTTCATTTATTACCTTCTTGATTTAATCACTTGACCACGAAAAGTTTTGGTTAAAACAGATTCGGGCTTTTGTTTTGCTTCTTGATCTTCATTTGTCGAGTCGCTTGCAATTGTACTCTTTGACTCAGACACATCATCTAATTTGGCTTTCTTAAAAGGAGAAGAGGCTTCAATAGAAAAAGGTCTCGATTTTAAAGAAGATTTGCCACGGGCAATATCTTTCCTGCCAGGTTTACTTTCATGAATATCCTCTTCTTCAAACTCATTTTCATCTAAATATTCATCTGAAAGATAATTTGAATCTGCTTGGAACGTTGATGACATAATGGAACCTACAAACAGTTCTTTAAATTAATAACGAGCTGAAATTTTTTTTTTAAAAAAAAGGTGGTCGTGCCTTTCACATTCAATATTTTCATCAATTTTTTCACTTTCTTTTTCTTGGTATTCAGAATTTTCTTGAACTATAAAAATTCGAAGTGTTCAAATTCGATTACTTTAAATCATAACATAAATGATTACTATTTCTATATTGCACCTTTTCTATTAATAATTCTTGATTATGTATCTTCTCAGCATTCATAATTTCAAGCTTTTCTTGCATTTGATCTCTAATTTGCTCCAAATCATTAACACGTATATCATACGCATTTTTACTTTTCTATTATAAATAAATATAAGTGAGTTACAATCGTAAATGTAAAAATGCGATGAATCGAAATATCTATTTACTATGAGCTGATTTCTTTCTTCAATAAAAAAGTCCGTCCATTCTTGCCACATCTTTACGGTTTCAAATTGTGAAACAGGAAATAATGAAATATTTCCAAGTGTGAATTGTAAGGCCTGTCTTTTGATCAATATTAAAAATGAGAATTCATGATAATAATTCAAGTAGATAAGGAAAGATTGATATATATATATATATATTAAATGAAATTTTAACCATTGCTGATGTTCCAGTTTGTTGCATTAACCATTTCCATATAAACTAACAAGACATGAAAGTACTCGTGAATAAAAATGTTAAAATTGATATAGACGTGTCATATATTTTAATTTACCTTGGCGTTACTTTCATGAATTGTTATCTGACACGATAATTTTTGATTTTCGTATTGATCGCGTCCTGATAAAGCTGCTTGCGTAGCTTCACAAAATTTCTGAGCATCGCGTATATTATCAGGTTTGGTACCTTTTAGATCTATTAAAGTAACTATTTATAAACGTATCGTTAATGAACGAATTCCTTGAATTCCTTATACACGTCCTTTGAGGAAAGGTACATACCATTTCGCGTCCAAAAAGTTTTACAGTCAGTTATGGCTAACTCACAAATAACTTTATCATCACTACCTAATAAACCTTTGAAGGGATCAACTTTCCAATTAGCTCTAACATAAAATATCTTTTCAGTTTCGTTTTCTTTATAAGGTAATCGGAAACAAGTAATAGACGTTTTAGTCGCCATTTCTAAGCAAAAGGTGAAGGGATCAAATAAAATATATTTTCGTTTTTTTATTCAATGATTTACCTAATTAGTAAATCAACCAAATATAAATTGATTACTGTAAATATTGGGAACAACCAAATTTTATTCCGAACACTGCAGAAAAATCATACTCTATATAAACTATATAGTAATTTATTGGATAAATTCAAAACATCAATTTGATGATAAAGTTCTTTAATATGTCGATTATACAAATAATAAATAACGTTCTTATTAAATTCGTCCCAAACGAGATGATGTTCTTGATAAAATTTCTGCAAGCATAAAGATAAAAGACAATTGACATAGATTATTAAATAAAACATTTGGTAATCCCCCAACAATAGCTATTCTTTTATAGCTTCATCTTTTATCCCTTGACTCGTTTTTGTGATTACGTAATTGTTGATTTCTTTGTGCTTCTCTTTTCTTCCATGCATCCCGAATTGTTGATGTATATGAGAGTAACTAATAAAATAAATAAAAATTATGGTTATCTTATTAAACATGTACTAAATTAAAATAGAAAAAAATGTGCCTGTTCTTCTGTAATTCCATCCATTATACTTTGTTTTATTTTTTCAACAACAGTATGATGATTTGCATGTGGTTTATCATCACGAAACCTTACAAATCGCCACGGCGGATTCATTGAAGGATTGTAAACTACTTCAACAACACGTCCTTCATATTGTTGAACATCACGTTTCCAACTGTGTGCGAAATGAAACATTTGAATCAACATTAACGTTTATGAATAAATTCAGGAACGTCTTTAATTACTTACAACTGCTCCCACTCTTCATCAGTAACATACATATCATCAAAATAAGTATGTTCATCCTTTTGTATCCATTTATAAAGGCAAAATCTTGGTTTATTATTCTCATTGTAACTTTGAAATTCGAAATGTAATTTAAAGTCAATGGAATTTTCATTGGGTGGTTTCCATTTTAACATTTTCTCGAAAGTTCCTGTCGAATAACCTGATGTTAATGATGTAAAAATTAATCCGTCGCTTTTGTGCTTTAAAGACGGTATAATTTGTTTTAAAACTTTTTCTAGTCCATAAGAAAATTCCATTTCTTTTTTCACTACACTTTGTGAATTAAATTTTTAGGTAAGGGATCAAAAAGGTTAGAATTGATCATTTATGTGACAATAATTGGAGGGAAATAATACTCACTTAAATGGTTGTATTTGTGCAAGGTCCGGACGTTTACGCAACATTTTCTCATAGGGGTTCATAATATAATCACGAAGATACTTTGAAAATAAAGAATTGTCCATTAATATAAATAGAATTATCATATACATTTTCATAATCTATGCAACTTACACCCAATCTTTTGTTAAGAGGCTTATTCATGAAGTTCTTTCTATCCATTACTAACAAATCAAAAACTAATAGCTTTAGAGAAATCTAAATAAGAGAACAATAAACCAACAATAAAATATCAATGTAAACTTATAACTTTCAAAAAAAAAAAAATAATAAAAATATTGCAACATTTACCCTTCCATCATTTTCAGTATCATTTACTAATTCACAATCCATTATTGTTTCATTATGAAAATTTGAAAATGTTGGGTCATCAGGAACAGGAAACAATAAATTTGGAATTAGGCGATAGTAATTCTTGCGATCGATCTGTATTATCTTCGCTTAGTAAGTGAATTCTTAAGCCTCAGGTAAAAATATAGATCAAATTTTAAATTAAAAAAATAATACTAACCAAAAAAACAGCTGGTATTCCAGGACTATCACATGTAATATAAGCTAATACACGTGTTCCGTCTGTTTTCTCACAAACATAATAACTAAAAAAAAGATCAACGATTTAAAGTTGACTATTATGTCAAATGAAATTTAATACGAATTACTAACTCTTCATTTTGCAATTCCCGTATATGCTCTGAACTGAAACTAATTGGTTGCGCCCCTGTTAAAGAAAATAAATGTTAGTAATAATAATAAATATTAGAATGAATTAAAATGAATACCACATACCAGGGAAGCTATTATAAAAAGTTATTATATGAAAAATGAGATATAAAATGAATTGAATTTTATAGGAAAAAAATCAGTTTGTTATTGGAAAATAATAATTATCAATTAAAATCTTATTACTTAAGAACGGTTATGTGGCATAAATGAAAAGCCAATTTAGTTACGTTACTTATGCACATAACCGCTCTGAAAACTTTGAAATAAAAAAAAAACTACTGACTTCGATACTCCAACTAACTCTCTGACCCTTGACCTTAACTCTCTAAGGCGTTGAGTTTCTACTGGTTGTCCGGGAACTCTTGGAGCTATGAGACAAATAATGAAAAAAGAAAGGAATAATTAAGGAGTGAACCGAGCTAATAGATTCATGCATTTATAATTAATAAGAATGTATTATCATCATTGCGAATTTATAACACTAGACTAGTAATGCTATACAAGGAATTGTCATCCTCCAGTCTCTTCTTTTTGATATAAGCAAATTGCATTCCTACGATTTTTATATACTAGGGAACAAGTGATTTACCTGGAGCAAATTGCCTCTATTATAAAGTTTAAGGAATTTAATCTTAATTAAAAAATTACGGTTTGTATTCATTAAATTGACCATATACATACTCCTTCTGAATTATAACCGAGTGAATGATGTGAATCAGGGGGATCAGGGGTAAGAGATCGTCTCATCAATTCATTTATTTTCCTAGCTGCAGCATGCATCGCGCCTTGAGTTGATGCTGTCACATGTAAATAAAGTGATGGTTCCTCTTCAGTAGCAAGAAGTTTATCAGGATAATACTTTCCACGAGTCGACACATCTAGATAACAGATATCTTTTAAAATATAGTCGACTTTGGACAAATAAACTTTAATCAAATGTAGTACTTACCTGCACCAGTTTCTTTTTTGATCTATAAAGTTATAATCAA
This sequence comes from Funneliformis geosporum, assembly GCA_946474995.1. Classification (NCBI taxonomy): domain Eukaryota; kingdom Fungi; phylum Glomeromycota; class Glomeromycetes; order Glomerales; family Glomeraceae; genus Funneliformis; species Funneliformis geosporum. The sequence goes on from CAMKVN010001616.1 coordinate 14,632, forward strand.
TTTATAGAATCATACATTATTGAAATGCAAATTCTTAATATTTAAAACATAAATTTTCTTTATCATATCCATTACCTTTTGTTGAAATGAACTTCCAGCTAAAATACGTCTGTTTTTATTATCATTAATTGTTATATCAATAAATTCCACATCTTCCTGTTTTATTTGTTTATGCTCCTGAAATAATTACAAATCAAGAATGAAATGAGATAGCGAAAAAATTATAATTATGAAATTAAAGTAAAAGGAACGCGTATTTTATACCTCGTCTTCAATATAAACGTCAACTTTAGCTGTTATTAAAAATAAACCAATATTTTTTTTTTTTAGGATTTGCTTGAATAAATATTAAATAACCATAACTTATTAAGACACGAAACGTAAACCTGTAGGTAGGTTGGAATCAATAACTTCAAAACCTTGTGTCATCGAAGGAGCTTTAGACATAGAAGCATCACTGCTGGCTTCTACTTTTATTGATTTTTGTTTCGTTATTTCGTCGTCCCATTTACGCTTCCGACTGAAATAATTAAAATATTGTACATAAGCATGAATAACTAATTTTCAAGTAATATTTTTCCTTACTCACATTTGTGAAGACATTACAATTTGTTTGATTTTTTAAAAAAGAAATGAAATGATGGAAAATAATGACTCTCATTTCATGATAATTGTGCAACTAAAATGGTTAGTCTCAATTTCGGCCAGAATTACTATAATCTCTTGTAAACAATAATCATAGCCAATCAAATCATTCTAAACAGATTTGCTTCATTAATTTGGTCAAAGAAATCATTGCGTGTTTAAGATACCTGTTTATAACTGGTAACGGTAAACCAAAAAATTTTAACGCGTCTATTTGTCTAATTTTCTAAATTTTCATAATGGTAATTAGATTTATTACATAGAATAACACTTTTTTCAATTGTTTTTAATTTTTTAAATAAATACTTTTTTTCGACCAAATAAAGACTAAGGGTACTTCACGAACTACGAGAAGCGGTATTTCAAAAGAATTAAATATTATTTTTATTTATATGACACGTTTTCAAATTAACCTTTTCTTTTAAATTAGCTTCTCAGGGTACATCAGCTACCCGTTCGATACCACAAAACACGAGTGATATACATTGGAAATCCTTAAGTCCAAATACGAGACAACATATCCATGATCTTGTATTGAGCTCTGTTCCGTAAGAATTTAATAAATAACTTTTATTACTGATAATTTAAAATATATTAAATATAAAAAAAAAACTCGTTAGCGTTGTGTTGAATAGTATTCGTGGTACAAAGAGGAAGGCTAATTTACAAGAATTATTAGACAAACTTATTACAAAGTAAATGATTTTTTATTATGATTATTCTCTAAAATTATTATATATCCAAAAATTAATTGAATTCTGGTTGTTTTACGCGTAAAAAAGAATTGATGAAAAGTTGGAAACACATCAAGTTCCAAAATCATCAAAAAATAGCAATTTTGATTATAGCAAACTTCATTCTCAAAATGTAATTAAATAAAATTATAAAATCAATTTTACAATAGTTTTAAGTAATCTTTTAATTTTTCGATATTACAATGTAGCGAGCATTGGAGTTGACACTTGCCCAAGAATTAGAGCAGATCAGCCAAATGGAATTGCAACTTGAACACGAGAAATTGTAAGTATTTTTTTCGATCCTATTAAAAAATTTACAAGATGATAACATTTCTTGATTTTTAAGGCTTTTGAAAGAAGATTCAAAGAGTTTGGCTAAATTCTGTAGTGATAAAAAGGCTGTAGACAGTCGAAATAAAATGCTTCAGAGAAACAAGGTGGATAAGAATAGATACAATAATTATAATAATCATTACTTAACAGAGAATTTTTTTTTTTTTTTTAAATCTAGCTTCATCCTTTATTAAAAGAAGAAATAGAAGACGTGGTTGAAATTGACGAAGAATTAATTAAATTTCATTTTAAACCACCACTCAGGGACAAATCTTCATGCTTATATGATGTAAGAATATTTATTATTATTCATTTTATATCATATGTATGTTTTAATTGAATTACGATTTATTAAAGCCCGAAAAGGATGATCAGCTTTGCGAGATTGAAAAATCTCTCTCCCTTAATTTGCGATCAATTGAAAAGAACACTCAAACAATCGATGATTTAGTAAATGAGATTGATGAAGCTGAGAATAGTTTGCTACAATTAATGAAAAATGTAGGTTTGGAAGATAAGTTTGTTGAAAAGGTTTGTTTATAAATAAATTTCTATTATTAAGTTTTTTTTTTTAATAAAATAAAAAAAATGTATTACAAATTTAAAAAATGTAAAAACTTTTTTAAATCCTTAAAAATGATTATTTGAAATATAATTTAACTTTATTGAGTTTATTAAAAGTTTAGGTAAATATATAAATAGACACATTATATGAAATTTAGTTATAATGTGTACATATATATATTAATTTTTGTGTATACATATTATACAATAAATTTATCAATTTTTTTACATAATTTTTAACTTAGATTATATAGGTCATATGCTATTAAAATTAGATTATAACTCATAGTAAATCATATAATTTAAACATGAATTTTAATAGCATACCTTCCATATAAGGATCTGGCGATTCTGTCTTAGTTAATAATAACTAATCTTAATTCAGCTTCTAGTCAAGGTAGATTATAATAAATTAATTTATAGGATTTACCAATTTGATTTTATGAATGAATTTTATAGAGTACATACAAATATCTAGGGTTTTACAATTTGATTCGATGTTTAAATATTTGATTTGATTCGATCAAATTTAAATCAAAGAATGATTTATTTGATCAAATCCAAATTAATGTTTGATTTGAT
>CAMKVN010001617.1:0-17490 GCA_946474995.1 Funneliformis geosporum
GACATAGTTGGGACATATAGTTGGGACATATAGCTGGGACAGCAAATGCTTGGGACATAGGAAATGGACATCACTGAATATAGGGTTATGTTGTGTTTCTTGTACTTTTGTGATAGCATATGTTAAATCCTCTATAGATTGAAAATATACTAAGAACTTTCTAAATTTGAAAATATAGGTGGATCCTTGGTAACCATTGAATCATACGAATAGAGAATTAATGAACGTGCGTTTTTCAGCAATGGTTTTGCCTTTTATGTCTGATGCGTTATCTGTCATGAAAAAACGCGTGGGAGCAGTGATGATGTTATACGAAGCCCTTAATTTTCTTGGTCATGTGACCCTTCATTTTGTTCGAGTTCTTCAGACCAAGATTGTTTCTTTTTCCCTTTATTAACTGGAAGAAGTACATAGTCGAAACCTGTATCTTCAAAAAGGTTGTCATTTTTGGATTAGGCGTGTATAGAGTCGTTAGTAGTTTGTTTTGAAAGAGAAGTTTTGAGAGGAGTGCTGATAGAAGTAGTATCAATATCCATTTCCAAGGGTACTTCGGTAGAGGAAGTGTTGTTGTCAGTTTTTTGTTCAAATAAAGGTTCTTTATTGTCCGTCGACATAACGTTCTTAATAATTTTTCAATTTCTGGGTCGATATTGTCTTCGTTTGGAAGTGTAAAAGTTTTTTGTTTTCCTGGGAAAAATTGTTTTCATTTGTTTCGGTTGTTTGTGAAGAAAAACTTAAAGCGTTGGAGTCGTTAACTGGAATATTTGTTTATTTCATTGATAAGTATTTTTCGTTTGTAGTTTAGAAGAAGTCGCTCTAGTAACTAGCATAAATTTTTATTTTTTGTGTCAATCTTTTTTAGTGAACTGAACGTTTGGGAGAAAGAGTTTTTTTGATTTTAGATCATCCCATCTCGAGATATTTGCAATCGTATTTCGAAATCTGGACTCTTTTATTTAAAGTAGAATTTATTGATTTATAATTTTGACCGATAATACAATTGCGAGTATCTCGTAATTGGATGATCCAAAAATCAATGAATGTTAGCTCATTGGATTCGTCTAGTCGCGAGGAATCGAATGGTAGTTGTTTCATACAAATCGGAGTGATATTTACCGAGATCGTACATCTTTTGTTTTTTTTTGTTTTCTATATATAAAAAATCATGTGATATAACGTAATTTCGACCATTTCAACTTTTCATTTCGACTTTGACCTCCAAAGTCGAAACATTTCGACTTTTGAGTTTTCATTTCGACTTCATATATAGTCAAAATGATTTTGACCATTGTGACCATTTTGGATATCTGAAATGATCCATTTCGACTTCATGTATAATCGAGATACACTCGTAAAAGAAATCATAATTTGCCTATTACAAGGCAAATACAAAACAGAAGGGAAAACCATGATGAGCCTGTGAAGTAAAATTGAAATAGACGACAAAATCGCAATGTGCCTGCAAGGCTATAAAAATTCGTTTTTTTTCTTATCGTTCATTTAATTTCATTTTTTTTCATATCGTTCATTTTTTCTTTTTGTATTGTACGTTTAATTCGTTTTTTCTTTTTCATTTTTTTTTTGTTTCATTTTTTCATTTTATTTCATTTTTCTAATTTCGTTTTATAGTTTCGTTTCATTTTTTTTATTTTAATATATGTTTAATTTTGTTTTTTCTTTTTCATTTTATAGTTTCGTTTCATTTTCCTAATTTTATTTTATAGTTTCATTTTGTTTTCCTAATTTCATTTTATAGTTTCGTTTCAGTATCTTAATTTCATTTTTTTCGTCTCGTTTAGTTTTCTTTTCGGTTCATTTTTATTTTTTATTTTATTTTTATTTTATTTTAAAATAAAATTTAAATTAATAAACTGTCGTACAATGATTAACAGATTGCACATTAAAATAAAATGACTAGAATTTACAAAATATTTCTGGAAAAATTATATCATAGTAAAATTATATTTGTGTAATGAAATCATTAATCATCTACTATAATGAATAATTCGTTAACGATATAATGAAGATTCTTATAATGAAGTTCTGATCAGCTGGATTGGTAATTTTGTTATATATAGGTGTGACTGTATATCCTAAGTAATCTAATTTTTAAGCTCTTAAACAAAATACTCTAAATTAATAACGTAGAACACTCAGTTGCTAATATTCAAAAGAACTACAAGAATTAGTATCTGCATTACATTCACTTATTTAATCAAATATATCTTTCAAATGAGTATATATCTAATAAATAATTATAATATTAAAAGTCTTTCATAATTCCAACTATTAATAATAATATTATAAATATCAAACTTTTATCTACTTTAAATAATCATAATTTACTTTTTATTACAACACATAATATTAGAAACTGTGTATCTTTAAATATACTTCAATAAACTGAACAATTTTTTATTAACTCAATCTAAATATTCTAGGACTAAGCAAAACATATTTGACTTATTTATAAGCTAAAACTCTTAATAATAATTTTTATAACAAAATTAATAAATTTTTTTTTATAGTTCAAACTATTTCAAAAACTGTTAAGAAGTTGAATTAATAATTAGAAATAATTGGTATTTACACATTTTCAATCAGAATTTCTTCTTTCATAGAATCTTACATTTAGACTTTCAATTTAAGAATAAATTTAAGTTATATATCATTCAATATACCTCTCAGCTAGTTACTAAAACAAATATTTTTTTAGATATAAAATCCAAGTTTAAAATAAATTAATAGATTTTTAATTTAAAGTTAATAAAATAACTTTCATGCTATCCTTATGAGTTACTTCAATATAAATATAGTTTCAACCAAATATAATGATGGTTAGTTTTTTCACTTATCAAAACATTTTTCTAATTAACCTTAAAAAAAGTTTTTTTAAATAAAAACTAATTATTATAACTATAATTTTTAATATTTATTTGTCTTTCATCTATATCAATTGATATTTTAATTCATTTTAGTATATTATGATACAGTTAACTATAATAAAATTATTAAGATCTTTTTATTTCTTATTAATTTTACTAAAAAAAAAATTCAATTAATACTTTTTTTTTCTGCATTACCATTTTCTTGATATCTTTTTTCCAATATTATTTTTAAAAATAGCGTAAATATTTTCAATTAGATCAAATTTAAGTCTAAGATATATTAAGATTAAAAAATAACCAAACCCAAAAGATAAATTTTAAAAGTTTTTTTTTGTTATATAATAATAAGAAATAAATTAATTTATTAATTCATTTTGACTTGATTTATTTAATTTATAATATTCTACTATCCAATTAAATCTAATAAATAATGAAATAAATCAGAATAATAGAAATATTGCAATTAATAAATTAAGTGTCATTTCTGCCGTCATTACTTTTGGAGGGTACTGTATTGTATATCAAAAAAATACAATTTAAAATACAAAAGATCCTTCAAAATTTCTTATATAATACCATTAATCTTGGCTTTCTTCATATTATTTCTTTCTTTATATCTTTTTTCTTAACTACTTTACTTCAACCTTCAACTCCTCATACTCACATATTGATTATATCTTCATTTCATCTTCTCTTATAAATAATTTCATTTTCTTTGATATTCTTAATAACTTTTCATTTCTATATTTTATAGATCATCTTCCTCTACTTATTTTTTTATATAAAACAACTTTTTTTATCAATCATCTAACGCTTATTCAAAATAATATAAAATAACTATATACTTTTCTTTTTAACAAAACTACTCTTCTATTATAAGATCTTTTTGCTAATAAATGGATCTTATCCTAAAAACAAATCTTACATTATGATAGATAAAAATTTTATATAAAGAAATTTGACAATCTTAATGTCAATTTTATTTTCTTGCAGATCATCTTATAGATCTTGATGTCAATTTAATTTCCCTTGATAATCAATGTAGATCTAGATGTTAACTTAATTTTTAGTATGATGGATAACTTTATTACTATGATCATTTCGCTGATCGATTTTGTCAACCTTATTTTCTAATAATATGTCAATTTTATTTCTATAGATATATTTAGTTTAATTTATTTGATTAATTATTCAACATATATAAATATCTTTATATTTTATCAAGTATCAATACCAATAAATAATTCCATCAATTAATCTATACCTAAGTAAGGTTAATATCTCACTGGATAAGATTGATCCTTATAATACCTTCAGATAAAGAACTTACTTTTATTATAATATGAATAAAGAGTATAATTAACTAAGTAAAAACTTATCCTTCACAACCCTATAACCTATGCATAAATTATTATTGTTATTAACTTTGTGTAATCTTGTATTAATTCATTGCATTGACTTAAGGTGTAGTTACTAAAACGTAATCTCTAAAATATCCAGAAGTTACTTGTATTTAATTGAGAATAATCTTTGATATTTATTACAAATCTTTATTGTTATTCCCTAAGTTTAGTCTTAACATTATTTATTCTTTTTGTAAATTTTATTTGAATTACAAATTGAACATAACAACATATAATAACTGCTCAATACAAGATTTTAGTATTTTTTAAAGTATTCTAAATGATGCTTGAAATTTTTTACTTATATAATACTTACTTCTGCTATCACATATTCCTAAATAAACCACTACTTTACAACATAATTCACTATTCACATATTTAAACTTCTCAATATACAAATATATAAAACAATATACAAATTTTATTACAAAATGAAAAAATACCTTCTTTAAGTAATCTCCTCTTTCTTTACTTTCCTTATATTATTAGAAAAATATAAATTCATATTATCAATAATAATCCTTATATTTTATCTTTACAGTTTCGATTAATGATCATTATATAGTAAATCATCTACTAAACTATTTAAATAAATTGAAAGCTGATATCATAAACTAATATAAACTAAATAATAAGTTATTTTAAGAATTAAAAATAATGAAAGGATTTTAGAATTCATCAAACAAGAAATAATAACTTTACAGATTCTTCTACAAAAATGATAGATTCTTATTTTAAAAGAAATAGAAAAGCTATAATTTAAACTGAGTTATAATTAATACTGATATTTCAATATGATATTTATAATTTAATCCTGATGAAATCAAGTGCAAACAGCCTCTTATTTTTAAAAAATCATTGGATCATCTAATAGTAATATAACCAATAACAATAAAATTAATTATAATTCAAACTGATCTGAATAGAAAAAACATTATGATTCCATCGATTCAATTTCTGAGAAAGTCTATACTGAAATAATAGATATCTATTCATATGATAAATAGTTAATAATCTTAAATATATACCTGATCATAAAGCTTCAGATCCCTTAAATATTCAACAAAATACTAGGCTCAAAAATAAATAATTTTTTATATACTATTATCTGTACTTGTTTCACTAGTCCTCTCATACATTCACAATGAAATTTAGCATGTATATATTCAATTTTAAAGCCAAAATCTTGAAATTATAAACTAAATAATACTCATCCAATTACTTTTCTTAATACTATTTGCAAAGCCTTTATCAGAATTCTAAATCAAAGATTATAGGATATATTCATCAAACACAATAATATTCTTAAAGGTCTCAATTTTGTTGAATTATCACATTTAAGGTTGCTTGTCTAAACTCATTTTGGATTTGGCTAAACGTCTAAACCTTTAGTTTCACTAATTTTTACTAAGAGTTTGATATAGTTTCACCATTTTTATAAGCTTTGATATAGTTTTATTTTTTCTAAATTTCGCAGATTTTTTAATAAGGTTTTAATATAATTTAACCAAGTTTTACTTCTATCATTTAGACGTTTGTCTAAACTCTAAATTTTGTCTAGCAACCTTAATCACACTAATTGATAATAAAACCTTTTTACATTATTAATAATATTTTTTTTTAACCAAACAATTGATAAATCTAATCATCCTTTTCTTATTTATATATTCTTTTTAAAATATGTCAAAAATGTACGACAGAATCAACATATTTACATATGTAAAAGCAATAGAAAGACTTCAAATTACACTTTCATTTATTAAAATTATAACTAATCTCTTTTAAATAGAAAAAACTCAGTTTTACAGCTTATAATAACAATACTCTTATAATATTAGTAAATATTTGACTAGAGTAAGGTTGCTTGTCTAAACTCATTTTGGATTTGGCAAAACGGTAAAACCTTTAGTTTTACTAAATTTTTACTAAGTGTTTGATATAATTTCACCATTTTTATAAGCTTTGATATAGATTTACCTTTTTCCAAATTTCGCAGTTTTTTTAATAAGGTTTTAATATAATTTAACCAAGTTTTACTTTTATCATTTAGACATCTGTCTAAACTCTTAATTTCGTTCAACAACCTTACTCTAAATACTTACCAACTAATTATTCTCAAGAACTACCTGTTCAATCTTTAAGTTTAACTACTGAACAAGCAGAAGAAGCCTCTCAAATAATTTTAGGAACTTAAACTAAAAGATCACCTAAAAAAAATTTATCTAATTTTAATACTATTTTATCAACTATAAGATAAGAAGAATTTTAAGAATCACTAATCTCTAGTTTATTTAATACTACTACAATTGGAATTATAGGAAATAGATTTTTCACACTCTTACCAGTCACAACAAATATTCTAATATCTAAAAGAAAACAATTAGTTACTTATTTTACTTAATTAAATAAAGCTAATACTTCATCCAATTCTACAATGTTTCATTTTGATAATTTATCTAAAGGAAATACTACAAGAACTCAGTATTGCATCAGAAAGTAGTAATCAACCTCAATAACTAACTTTCACAGTATCATTAGATATTTAATGAAGTAATCTAATTAATAGTTCTAATACAATAGGATTTAATACTAATATTACCACTGTAAATAGTAATACTAGAACTAGTTATATAATAACAGAAATAGGCTTTGGATAACCAAAATCCAAATTACTCAACTTTAACAAAATATCTTTCAATTTAATCAATTTAATCAAATTGGTAATCAAAACATACAATTAGCTCAAGTTCTTTAATAAATCACATTTGTTTTACAATTGTAAATAATAATAATGCTAGATATACTTAAGTTAACTATATAGAACTTAATTTAGTAAAACTAAATTATTTTCATGGATTCAATGATGAAGATTTATTTGAATAGATTGCTTCTTTTGACCAAGCTGCTATAGCAAACTAATGGAATAATAATAGAAAAATAGCTATTGCAATCAGATATTTAAGAGATATTTCAGCTAAGTGATATAATAAAAACCAAGAAACTTTCCAAGGATAGAACATCCAAAAAATCCTAATAGCAGGGTTGTGAAGTACAGTGTTAATACAATGATTAGTACAATTAGTACAGTTAGTACACTATAATAATTAATATAAAAATTAGTATAAGTATAGTATAAGTATTGTGTTAATTTTATCTAGTATATACAAAATTCCCAACCTTGCTAATAGATTTATGAATATCTTTTTAAACTATTTTGCAAATGCCATCATGAAAAATAGAAGAATGTCAGAATTAAAAATAATTAGGCAGAATCCTGAATAAAGTGTGTCTGACTATACCTAAAAATTTAAAATATTAGTTCAATAAGTTAACACTATAGAAGGATTTGGACAACATTACATTAGTAAGTCATAGTTTCCAAACTTTAGATATGGTTATCACAAAAACTAAGTAAATTAAAACTGGATTTACTATTGCTCAACCAATGTAACAACAACAAGTAATGGTTAATCAAATGGAGATTCTACAATAATAGGTCACATATTTAATAGTAACCTAGCAAACACATAAGTCTATTCAAATCAAGACTTAAGTGGAATCAACAAAATCAACAGAACTATCACAATATAAATTTCTAAACTATTATACTTTTAAATGCTGGAAATATAGTGAAGAAGGCATATTGCCAGAGAATAACAATCAGAAATATCAGTCAAAGTTTAACTAAGATTACAAAATCAAAACCAAAATCAAAATTGAATATTCTTTTAATCATTTGAAAGATCTCAATAGCAAATATCAATCTATTTAAAACAGAATAAGATGAAGAAGTCTATACTGTAACTAGAATTCTTCACAAACTAAATTAAGAGGAGAATAAAGAATACAAACTCCCTTTCAATCGTCTAAATTTACTAATTAAGCTAAATTTATTCTACACTATGAACAATCATATAATATCATTCAAGACTTAGAAAGATGTAACCTTTAGACAACTATTATAAAACTCTCAATACTTATAAGAATTAAAAGATCAAATCAATAAAATAGAAAAAAAATCAGAATTAATATTACTTAAACCCATGTTAATGATAATAATAAATACATTGCTGCCAGATGTATTATATGATATAAATTAAATCCTATCAAAGTAATCTTAGATTTAGAAGTTGCTACCTGTATTATCTCAACAACTTTAGCTAATAAATTAAAGATTAAACCAAATAAATCATCTGATATTTTGGTAGTAATTACTGATGGATAAAGAAAACAATCACTAGGAATCATTACTTCATTCTTTCTAATTTTACAAATTCAATTTACCATTGACCTATAAGTAATTGAATCACCACAAGAAATTTTATTATTAGAAATCAATTGGTTTAAAATATTTGATGCTAGACTATATGATGAGCTTCAAGCTAAAATTCAAAACCAAATAGTCAAATTATCAATCAAGTACATTAAAGAAGCAAAGCTATATTTAAAATTTTAGCCAATATAGCTAAAAGTAAAGAAAAAAAATATAAGAATGAAACTCTTTTTGAAATAAATTTATTTTAATAAAAATAAAAAATCTATGATTCAACTTTGATAAAGATGAATTAAAATGTATTGAATAGCATCATAATAAAGAAGAATTCATTAATCTTTATGTAGCTGATACTGATGAAGATGAAACATCAAAACAAATTATCATTAAATCTTTAATTCCTGAATAAATTACTTCTATTAAAGGAATTGATATTAGACAAACTCCTTACATAAATCATTAAATACTTCTTAAGTTTGAAGTTAGACTTATCTCTTATCTACTATATAAATTAAATTAGAAAAGAAAAGATTTCTTAAAAAAGAGATTGATAAAATATTGAAAAAAAGGAATAATTCAAATGTTTGAAAGTCTATAAACCTCTTCAGTAGTAATAGTTCCAGAAAAAACAGAAGACCTTAGAATACAAGTTAATTATTGACTATTAAATGTGATCATTATTATTGACAGCTATTCAATTTTCAATATGAAGATCAGTTATAAAATTTTAGAACGATAAAATATTTTACTGCTCTTAATTTAGTTAGTGAATACTAGTAAGTAAAAAATGCATCTAGAAGATCAATCATAAACCACTTTCATTATACTATCTGATCTTTATGAATTTTAAAGTAATGTTTTTTAAACAAAGAATATATCTGCAACCTTCCAACGTTTAATGAATCGATTATTATACTAATTAATTGGAAAATTCTGTATTATTTACTTTGATGATATTATTATCTATTCAATCTCATTTAAAGATCATTGTACATATGTTCAACAAGTTTTTAATAGACTTAAGGAAGTAGAATTAAAAATCAAACCAAGTAAATATACTTTTGCTGTAAATGAAATAAGCTTTTTAGAACATATCATAAGAAATAATGGAATTAAAATCAAATTAAAAGAAAATCAAAGCAATAATTGATCTATCTATTACAAAGAATTCTAAGAAAGTATATATAGTATTAAAACTCTTCTCTTATTATCAATATTTTATTCAAGACTTTATAAAAATTTCTGGACTATTACATGACCTTATTAAGAAAAATACTATTTGATCCTGAACCATTAAACATTAAGATTCTTTTAATATTCTACAAGAATGAATGATTTCTGCTCTAGTACTTGCCTAACCAAATTTGAAAAATAAGTTTATTTTACAAACTAATGCTTCAGATAAAGATCTCAGAATTGTATTCACTTAAAAAGATGAACAAGTCTTTAAATATCCTATCGCTTTTACTAGTTAAAAACTTTCTAATTTGAAGTTAAAATATATTACTACAGAGAAAGAATTTCTTGCAGTCTAATAATCTATTGAACATTTTGACCATTATTTATGTTATCAACTATTTGAGGTGATCACTGATCACTCTACTTTAAATTGATTATTAACTACTAAATATATAAAAGGACAAGTTGCAAGATGGACCTTATTTCTATAAGTTTACAATTTTACTATCAAATACAGACCAGGTATTAAAAATCAAAATGCTGATACATTCTTTTGAATAATTTTAGTCAATATGGCATTAATTGAAGAACATAAAAAAGAACATAGCCAATGGATTTAAATACATTTCTCTACCCTAGATATTTCTGGATGTCAAATGAAATGTCAATAGAATAGATTATATAATAATAGAAAATATTGAAAAAATATCTATATTTGTAATGAAAATAATTATTACTCTTATTGGTATTATACTAAATATTTCCATTGTATTAATACATATGGAAATTATATATCTGCATTTATAAAACATACTATTGGCCAATTTAATAAACATAAATATTATGAATATTTAAATATGACATTTGATGAAAATGATGCAGAAAGTGAAAACAATTAGAAGATAATAGTGAATCAGAATTCAATTTTAATAAAGAAGAAATCAAATCTATCCTCAATGAAAAATAATAAGATTGGAGACAAGACTTGTATAATATCTTCTTAAAGGTTACTAAATATAGATAAACCATTATTAAGTGAATGAATGGTAACCAACTTAAAAAATTTACTTAAAAATATTCTGTTAATTGTATTCTTTATGAAATAATTATCATCATTAACTTAGACTATGATTGTATTGTGAATTATAATCTTTGACAAATATATCCTGAAAATGTACCTAAAACTCTAATTAACAAACTATTCTGAGATATATCAGAAGAAGTATAATAAAATGATAATGTTTGTCTTGCAGTAATTGAATTATTAAAACTAATTAAAATTCCTCAAATACATGATTGAACTGAAGATAAACTAGATGAAAAGTTTGAACCATTTGCATTAATTATTACTTATATTTATTCTTCAACTTTTGACAAAGTTCTTAGTAAATCTAGCATCTCTAATTATTAAATATTTATCTTTATATAGTTTATTTGATTAATCTTAATTTATATTGTATTATTAATTTAGTAAAATCAAAATTATTTTATTTTATTTTATTATTTTTAAAGAGATAAATAACCTTAGTTGAATAACATTTAGTAGTAAAAGTCTCAATATTTAAATATCATAATTGAGTGTAAACAAAAATGTAAGCATAGTGACTTACAATTAGGGATACTAATGGTTATGATAACTAATATCAGTCAGTCAAAGGTTTCTAACTAACTGATTTTGACCGATTTTGATATACTGGTTGACTAAACATTTTTTAATAAGTAATTCAAGAATTCTTTATATTTAATTAATAATCATTTTAATTATGTAATATAAATATGAAAGTAAACTTAATATGTATATTGAGTTAGCCTAAAAGAAATAAGTAGAATATATAAAAAATCAGAGTTTTGCAAATATCATGTTAGTATTATTTAAAGCTTAAATTAAAATTATCAATCAAGAACTTTAAATTGTATTATTGTTATATAGGCTGTCAACTAGTCAATCTAACCAGTCAGTCAGTCTAACATCTCTGATCAACCGTTAACTGACCGTTAACTGACTATGATTGATTATTACTATCTCTACTTACAGCTCAATTGTTAATCATAGATATCTAACAATACTTTAAAATATAATAATACTTAAATCACAATAAATTTTCTGATCATATTCAATTGAATCAAGAAAAGAAAAAGTTTACAAATATGATAAAATACTTTATAATACAAAATTCAAATTTATATCAAAATAATAGAAAATGAACTAGACATCTTTTACATATAAATTAGAATCTATATTATATATAATACATAACAATCTTATAGTAGGATACTTTGAAATCAAAATAATATTTAATAAACTTAGAATGTAATATTATTAGTCTCAAATATATAAAAATAACAAAGTATATATTAAAGCTTTGATTCTTACTAATGTAGAGAATGATCAAGTAAGAACAACAAATGACATTCTATTCCTTCTTATAGTCTTTTTTATTAAATAGGAATATATTTGTTAGATTTTTACCAATTACATCTCAAGAAAATAGATATATAATTATAGCTGTTGATATTTTCACCAAATAGCCTGAAGCAAAAACTGTTAAAGAAGCAACAGCTAGTCAAGTCATTTTATCTACAAAGATATTATTATTAAACATGATTATTCTTAGAGTTCTAAATGAGTGAGTTAACTTTCGAATTAAATGAGTTGAGTCAAGTTAAGTTGAGTCTAGTTAAAATAATTTTGACTTGTTTAACTTAAATTGAGTTTCAAGTTAAGCTTGACTTGACTTGAGATAATTCAAGCTAAACTCGAGCTAAACATTAAGCAAAACTTGAATATAAAGTCAAACCTAAAGTCAAGTAAAACTCAAGTCCAAAGTCAAGCGAACTTGAGTAAAAATTTAACAATTTTTTTTAAAGAAAGTATAAAAAAATCATTTAGATAGAATGATATACATAGTTCTAAAAGAACAATAAAAGTTTCGTTCTGATAGAATGATAAATCATCATTCTATAGAAATGATAAAAAAAATCATTCTAATAGAATTATATTATATCATTTTTAGGAAACAATAGAAGAATTATTCTGATAGAATAATAATACATTGTCTAAAGGAATGATAGAAAAATCATTTTGATAAAATGATAATGTATTGACTCATTCAGAACGCTAGTTGTCATATGAAATTTTAACTGATCATAATATATATTTTAATAATGTTATAGTTAAAGAATTAATGGAAAAATTTGAAATTAAACTTCATAATTTAACCTCTTATCATCTATAAACAAATGAACAAGTGAAATATTTTAATAAAGCTTTAAAGAAAACATTATTAAAAAACAAATTAAGTAGGATTTATATATTACTTCTGTACTATTTGCTTATTATATAGTCATATAATTATCTATAAAAATGTCACCCTTTCTGCTAACTTATGGAAAAGAAACTAAGCATCTCTAGATGAATATGTAGATCAACAAGAAAAAAATTTGATCAACAAAATTCATTAAATTATAGAAAAATTATCTGAAATTAGAGAAAATCAAAACAAATAATGATCATTATGAAAAACAAATAAAAATAGTTTATGATAAACAAATAGTTAAGCTGAAGTCATTAAACATTAGACAAAAAGTTTTGTATTATGATGCTACTAAAATCAATCAATTTTCAGGAAAATTGTAATTAAAATAAAAAGGACTATATAGGATTCATAAAGTCTTAATTAACAGATCATACAAATTTAAGGAAAATAGAGTTTTCTTAATAAACTGAAGCTGTAATAATGGTTATTACTAAGTTTTCTTAGTAAAATCAAAACTGCAAAGTTATTTTATTAAGTTTAATAGTAAAAATTTACCTGTTATTAAACTTACTTTGTAAAAGATATCTTTAAAATTTTTAGTGCAATTACTAATATTTTTTTTAATTAAAACTTTATACAGAGGGTGGATAAAAGTTTCCAAAAAACCTCTGTAAACGTGAATTAATAATAGTAATATCATATGACCGCAGTAGCGTACTGTGATCATATGGGATCTTTGCAATAGAAAGGGAGGAAACTCTAAAAAAAATTAAAATTTTACTTTCTAAGCTAATTATGATTTTTTTTGTAAAATAAGTTCAGATTTAACATTAACTCAAAAAAAAATTTTTTTAGAGTTTCTTCCCTTTTTATTGCAAAGATCCCATATGATGCTCAAATGTTTATTTACATATATAATAATAAAATAAAACACTTGTTTTCATTAATTTAACAAATTTTCTTTCTTTAAAAAACAAATAAAAATGGAAAAAAATAAAGAACTAATTGCAGAACAACGTGGGGCCATTATTTACTGTCGCTAATGCGGTGATACTTACGAGACTATTGCAGAGACTGTTAACTGCCAAGTGTCAACTGTATTTGACACTATTAAATGACTTTATACCACAGGATCAATGGAATCAATATCTCATTCCAGACGTCTACTTTTGATTACGATTCCCCAACGCAATCATCTAAAATGAACTGTGACGAATGATACAACCAAAAATCATTGTCTATGTGTTACTGGAGTACAACAACTTTGGAAAAAGAAGTCTGGGCAAGATATTTTGACCTGGACTATTAGACGAACCCTCCATTCTGTTGGATTGAAAAGCTGTGTTGCATGAAAAAACCATTAATTTCATTTACAAATGTAGAAGCACGCTTCGCATGATATTTGGATCACCAAAGCTGGACCAAAGCGGACTGGTCGAAAGTCATGTGGAGTGATGAATCCACATTCTCACAATTTCAACAAAGTCGCTCTAGCAGAGTGTGGCGGGAACCAGAAAAGGAATGGGATTTATCATGTGTTTCAGCTACGGTAAAACACAGCTCTAGCCATATGTACTGGGGTTGTTTTTCAAGAAATGGTATCAGGCTGATTGTTCTACTGTCTAGAATAGCAACTGGTGACTCACATATCACTATTCTTCGTAAGTATGTTATACTAGCCATAAAAAAAACATTTCCAAAAAATAATGGTTGGTTTTAAAAGGATAATGCCCGACCACACAAATCGAAGGTTACAATGGCTTTTTAAACGGAAAATGGCATTTGTATGTTATCTTGGCCAGCTCAAAGTCCCGATCTCAATCTAATTGAGAATCTTTGGACTGAAGTCAAAAAAAATATTCGCACATATAAAAAACTGCCATCTAATCTCGTTGAACTTGACTGATACGCTAAAAAAGCGTGGAAAGAAATTTCAAAACATACTATCAAAAATCTAGTCAATAGTATGCCACAACGAATTTAAGCAGTGATTGCAGCAAATGGAGGCCCAACTAAGTATTAGTTACTTAGTACAAAATGTAGACCTTTACCTAATCTAAATAAATATTTTAAGTTTTATATTGGGTGAATAAATTTGTGGAAACTTTTGTCTACCCTCTGTAATAACTTTATTTTAATATATTATTGTAAAAATTAAAAATTTTTATATTCAATTCAATTCAATTTGATCTGATTTGATTTGATTTAATTTGATTTGATTTGATCAAATTTTTGATTTGACAAATATTTGATTCAATTTAATTTGATTCAATCAATTTAAATCAATTCAAATTAATTCGATCAAATATTTGAGTTCAATTTAATTCAATTTAATTCAATTTAAAAAAATTAAATCAAATTCAAATTGCTTAAATATTCGATTTGATTTGATTTTGATAAATCCTACTACTAATGTTTACTATTAATATCACATATTTTAAATATTTATATTACATATATTATTTGTCACTCTATGTTATGTTTCATTATTTTCATTTTTACTATGTATTTTATAGATTTATAATTTTTATTTGTTTAATTCCTTCTTAAATGTTACTATACATAAAAGGTAATAAAAAATATCAATTACTTTTGGTTAATTTAATACTAATGCTAATTATTAGTAATAATAAATAACAAACTTTATAGTTTATTTATTTAATATATTTAATTTATTATTATATGTAATTAGAATATATAAATATTATTATGCTTTGTAAAAATTAGAATATTAGGAATTAGATTTTCTCTAGTCTAGTGCTAATGTTTTTATTATCCTTTTTATTTCCTTTATTAATTTTTTATTATTTATTTTTCTCTTTATAATATTAGTATTAATAATCTCTTTTCTCATTTTTACATCTTTATAAGCCTTAGTAATATGGGAGGTGGTCAGTAGAAAAGAAAAAATCTAAGTTTTGGTCAAAATTTATATTATTAGACCACTTGGTTAATCTTGATTATGTGGACGAATTTGGCTTAATAATAAAAATTAACAAAATTTTTGGATTTCCCTGACTGCCTCCTATATTTATAAATCTTATAATATAGGTCTTTGTGATATTTAAATTATTGTAACATATAAATCTTTTTAATATACAGCCTTTATGAGTCTTATTGATAACCTTTAAACTTTTAATAACTTATAAATCTTAGTAAAATACAGTCTTCGTAATTATATAAATTCTTGAGTAATACTAGTTATAAGTTTAGAAACTAGTAAATTACTATACTAATTAAAAAGAATCAACACTTAAATATTCTATCTAATTATAGTGATCCACTAAAATTATATATTAACAATATAAATTTCTTTAAAAATCCTACTATAAAAGGAAATTTTATGTTACATTATTATAAATTTTTTTTCTTTTTAGTTAAATTAACTAATAAAATTTAAAAAAATCATAAGGTAAGATTATATATAAAAATTAATTTTTGATTGGTAATTTATCTTAGTAATAGGTAGAATCTTATTTTTAGATATTGTAATATTGGCTAATATAATTAAATTAATATAAAAATTTTCAAAATATTATATTATTTAACATTATAAAATTATAACATTTATAATTTATTTTGAATTTTATTAAAAAATTTTTCTATAATTTTCTTTATTTTTATTATTATTTTTTTTTAATATTAATTTGTCATTATTATATTTTAATATTAAGTTAATATTAAATTTTTAAACTTTATTAATTTACATTAAAAAATTATTGTATTTATCTAGAATTTTATTAAAGATTTTTTTAAGTAATTCTTTTAGAATAAAATTAAATATAATTCTTTATATTAAATTCTAATTTTAGTTAGATTTTAATTATATATGAACTATATTATTAATAATATTTAATAATAACAAAATTATATATTATTATACTAGATTAATATTATTAGTTATATTTGATTTTATTGTTATCCAAATGAAAATAAGATATAATAAATCACATAATTAAATATGTGATATAAAAAGCATGATTAATTTATATTATTAAGAAGCTGTAATAAGTAATCTTATAATTGAAATATAATTATATATTGTAATATTAATCATTAAAATTGATTTTATATAATATAATATATTGTATTTAAAAATTAAAGCAAATGTAATAATTATAAAAAGATATTATATTATAGTTTAAGCATTAAATATTATTGCATATTCATAATGTAGTAATTATACAATAAAGATATGTAATAATAATTATGCAATAATTAAATAATTAAAAATAATTTTATGTAAAAATTATTTAATATATTTGTAAGCTTTAAATTAATTCAAAAATATATAAATAGAATAGCTAAGATTATTTAACAAAAAAGATTTAAAGGAATTTTAGAGATTTTAGATTTAGAAAATTAGTAAGAATTTAATATGAAGTAATAATACAGTGAATTTTTGATATAACAAATTCTAGGATCTGGATATCAACTTCATTATAAGCTTATAATGAATTTTTTAAAGAATTTAATTGGCTAGTTCACTA
>CAMKVN010001618.1:0-17485 GCA_946474995.1 Funneliformis geosporum
GTGCAGGGTTGACTTTGATTTATTTTAACTAGTTTAGGATATTTAGAAGTTTTTGTATTCTCTTTTCTTGTCTTGTAATTTATTTATGATTTACTTACTTTAAATAAAGATTATGCGAAGCTACCGCACTTAAAAAAAAAAAAAAGGTAAATTAATCTCAGAAGGTCATTTTCCTAGCTCACACCCCATATCTTAAATCTTCTAATTCATAAAAAATAAAAAGTCTGTTAAGATAATGAGAATTTTATTATAATTGTAAAATATGATTAAATAAAAAATATATATTAAAGAATAATTATTGTTTAATAAAAAGAAATAATTTGTCTTTCTAAAATATTATAGCAGATATTTCATATTTAACGCCTTTAAACCAACGATTCTTCTATATAATTTTCCATCTACAGTGCGAATAATTATATACTCTTCCGAACTGGCGTTTCCAGATGACCAACATAATGTCAGTTCATTTATTTCATTATATGCAAGAAACTACATAAAAGCTTATTATCAGAATTCTGTGAATTAACATTTAATTAGTGTCAGTTATTTTCTAACGCTACTTTCACTACACGTTTACAAAATGACACATCATTAGCTAAATCCGATGCTAAACAAATAGAGTCAAAAGGTTTTCCCTAGTTAACTATGGCTCGACACGGTTAAAAAAAAGAAAGTTATATTAAAAGCAACTGAAAACGAATTTCGCATATCTCTCGACTCATATCTTCACAGGGTAAAATCGCAAATTTTTTTTTTTTACAAAATATTTCAATATAAATCGTAAGATGGATAAATTACACCTGTAATGTAAGGGATTCGTTGTTAAGAGTAACGAAAGTAACCAATCACGTATCGACTCAAGTTTTGAGCGGACGTAACTTTTACTTTTTTGCATAAAAGAAAAGGCAGCAAATTTATTATTTTTTTCTTTTCATGTGTCGTTTCCATTCATAAATGATCAATTCGAGGCTTATGAAATTTAAATGATCATGTTAAATATGTCGCCAATGTTTTAATATCATAAATTTCACTAGAATCCATCATTCCGTAAAGTTTGCAACCCAATATGATTGTGACAATTTTCGTATTTAAATGCGGAAAATGGCACGGACAATTTATTCTCGAGGTGCAGTTGCAGTTTCTTTGAAATCGCCAACTTAGAAATGCTAATTGAGTAAATATTGTTATTTAAACGTAATGGTCACCCATGGTGAAAAGTATATCTCAGCAACAAATTTTTTGGTTTCAAAATATAGAAAAGAATGCAACAAGTTTTTATGAACAAATAGTTTGGAACGAATACCATAACCTTTGTAGATTCTTAAACAATAGTTATTGGAATATTGAAGTCTCAATTCCAAAATTAACATGGAAAGATTTTTTAGTTATTAGTGATAATTCAGATGTGGGTGAATGAATATGTTACCAAAAAGATTACGGGATCTTTGATGGTGAGTGATTATTAAACTATCCTACTGTATATTGCTTATAAAAACAAATGGGAATGGAATAGGCATTCTACATGCAACGGAAAAGGGAAGACGAATGAAAAGCTTGCAGAGACAATATACATTTCATTATATTAGAAACGATTCTTTGAAACAATCCAGAATTCAGACAGAATCACTAAACGAAGTCACTTATGTAATCAGCAAGTAGTATCTATGGTAAAATACCTTTGATATTTTTTATAGATTTGTACTCGCCAGCGCCGATAGAAGAGGTGAAGGTCAACTGAATGCAGCAAGATTTGCCACAACATAACTTCTCACAACACTACCTTATGCTGATGATGCTCAGAAAGTATAATTGCGTATTTGTCAATGATGGTGCATGTGATCAAGAGTTAGGTAATTTCACATGATAACCACACCATGTGGAAAAAATCATGCTTAGAAATTTTGATTAGTTCGGATAAAAATAAATCACTAATCGTTTTTTTTTGTAAATTTGCCACAAAGTTCAAAGGCACAATATGAAGAATTACAAAGAAAAGCAGATAAAAAATTTATTAAAGGGCAAAAGGCGATATTACGCAAAACTTTATTAGATATAAAGAAAAGGAATACAGGATATATAGAAAATCAGATACATTGAAATCTATAATTAGTGAAGGCACTTCGACGCAAATTTAACATTGCAAGCGAACCCATATTTTCACACTTGCTTTGTCAATAATACGAAACGAGAGGATACCTTCGTCTATATTTTTGAACGACAGTACAGGGAATGAATTCACCGACCAGCAGATATATCACTTTGACTGAAGTTCTTTTTTTTGATTTCTATTATTATTTGTTATATCTTTTATTTTTTAAAAAATGAAAAGTCTTCCGTTATATTCTTCAGACTTGACAGTTTTCTTTTCGTTATAACTTGACAACCTTGACTACTTGAAATTATTTTTGATGTTGTGACCTATTATGAAAATAATAAAGAATTTTAGAAATAGAAAAAATTAGTAATTGGATAATGTCTTTCGTCAATTCGTCAAATGATATCATATTTCATAATTTAGCACGTGATTTAATTTCCAATTATTACCATATATAGTATTTATAAAAAAGAGCAAACTAAAGTTCGTTTTTTAGAACTTTTAAATATCGAATCAATTTAAAGAAAAAAAGCAAGCGTTATGGGCTTTTTAAAAAAATTTTATTGATTTAATATGCTATATAATAAATTACTGCTACGTGTTATATACATGTAACAACAAAATCAATGTTAATTTTAAAGATAATGAAGTGATATAGAAACAAAATTGTCGTGTTTATTACGAATTTAATGCGTCTATAACAAATATAAAAATAATAAGCTAATAAATTAAGTTTAAATACAAAATTGAATTATAGTAGACCCCCCCTTTTTTTTTTAATAATCTATAAGCTTTAATGCTTTGCCAACTCTTTTCATTCCTTCTCTCTTCTCATCCAAACGATGCTCAAGTAATGTATCAATACCACCAGCATCGAAATAGCCATATCCTGAAACCATGCTAATGTGTTCATCATCAGATAAGATACGTGATAAACCAGGGATTCGTCTTTCTGATAAAATTAAAAGTCGAACATCATTAAGGTAATTCTCAAGGGTTTGGAGGAAACGACGCGTTTGTCTATGTTTAGAACCAGCGCAAAACTGTAAAAAAAAAAGATGTTAAAATATTTATTTATTTATTTATCAATTAATTATATCGTAATCTTACCGCAATTCCCTCATCCTTGATGATATAACCTATACCAAAACCATCCGCAACAACGGGACCAAAACCGAATAACCTTAAAGCGGGGTTACCGCAATTACTTGTACTTAGTACGGTATGATTTAGAGTTTGCCAACCCATATCTTTAAACATGGCTGGTAATTTTTCTTCACTATCGGCGGAATTGCCGACCTCTCTTTGCCATACACATTGCAAAGCATATAAATGTCTGTCTTGTCCAAGACCTTTTGCACACATCTTTGTCAAATTTACATGAGCTTGAATAGCCTTACGTAAAGCCTTGAGCTTTTCCGAACCAGATGCTTCAGTCCACCAAATCTTTAAAAATTCAACGGATTCTTTTGTAACCGAACGAACTGCTTCAGTTCGTCCATGAAGGAATGCTTTTGTCATTGCTGGTTCATAAGCACATTCAATTGATCCATAAAGGCCATAATAAGCAGCTTGGAAAGCCATCTAAAAAATAAATAAATAAATAATTGAATTTTATTTATTATTAAATTTTTAAAAATATTTACCTGAACAAAACCGTCTGGACTCATTTGACTGTTTGTGATAAAGCTTTTTCCATATTTATCAAACTCGAGAACTTTAACTTCATTCTGCAATATAAGATCACTTAATCTTGATTCGGCGAATCTAATGCCGATATGAACTTCGGGCGTAAGAGTCCATTCAAGTTTCTTTGGAGTTGTGTCCATAACTGATAAACCATTGCTATGTTTATGACCATGAGGAGTTGATGAATGAAATAGAGATTTTGTATGACTATTGATTGTTTGTGCAAACCGTAAAATTGTATCAGTATAAATATCTGAGACAAAACGTAGAACAGTATGACCATCAACCCCTTATGTAAGAAAAAAAAAAGGATCAATATTTTCTTAATATAAAAAATTTTATCAAATGTGAATAAATTAATCATAATCTTTACCAGTATGTTCAAAATTTACACCGGCTGAACCATTCTCACAGACAATGATTTGTAATTTATCGTACCAACGATTGGCACAAGTGCCACATTGTACACCTTGTTGTATATCATATGTACCACAGAGCATATTTGTCGCAAGTTCGTCACCAGAAGCGGGTGAAACTTCATCTAAACAAACTATAAACAAAGCTGAATCCAGAATTCTTAAAGCATCCTTATTATTTTCTGATGACTTCTCTAATATATCTCTAAGATCTGCCCAAATTCTACGATTTTCGGTTGAAAGAATACCAACCGCATGTTTTGCCACGTCGACAATTGGGACATCTGAGGCATCCTGTTTAATCGCTTTGAGATTGGTCACAAGTTCTTTTTCAGTAATTCCAACTTCATTATTCTCTTTCAATACATCAAACCAATAAAATTGCCCACGACATAAAACAACAATATGAATGGATTCATGATCAGTATTCATCATACATCCACTATCAAATGGTAAACGAGCTGTTCCAAACATTCGTTTAAATTGTGACATACAAAGGGGAGTTCCCCTAAAAACATCAGGTTCTAGAGTTTCGGTTCTTAAAGCATGAATAAATTTTAAGGAAGAAAGAACTAAAGAGGCCGCACGAAATACTTGATTATTTCTAGCAGGCGTTGGATCATCCTCCAAGACAAAAAATGGGTTCAGGTTTAAAACAACCGGATCGGTATAGTTAAGGTAAGAGTCATACCAAAATTCTTCAATATAACTAGACTTGTCAGTAGCATAATTATTGAGCTTTTCTTGAAGATGTGGACCCTCATTTTCCAGAAATTGATTGACTGCTGCAATGGTCTGCAAATGGTCTTTTTCTCTCTAAATAAATAAGAGAACAACAATTATTTATAATTCCTTTCATTTGAAGAGTATTGAATAATTTTTTACCTGAAGAGGTTTGACAGCAGTAAGATATCTTTTGAGAGTATCTTCTAAGGGGGGTATGGGTAATTTTTGAAGTTGAGATTGATATTGAAAAGTTTTCTTATTTTCAACCATATCTAATTTTTTTTTTTTTTTTTTTTTTTATGAATTCCAAAAGTCAACTTGAAAATCGTATTCTATATAAGTATATTTTTTAATTAGCTAAGATCAGGATGATGACGATCAATACAGGCATTTACATTACAGTGTTACCATAAACCGATCCATCAGAGGGTACAAAATTGGAAAGAAATTCATAAATGTTAAAATAAGATGAGATAAGTCAAACGTGTTTCCCAAGAGGGAAATAAATTATGGGATTAATCATCGTTTTTTATTACAATGAGGGGTAGATTATCTATCAAATGGGATTTAACATAAAAGGATATTCGTAAGACAGCAATTTTCCTTTTCATTAAAGGAATTTATAAATGGACCCTTTTATTTTTTTTTTCATACTACAATGTATTGTTCGATTTCGGTAAGAAAATAAATAACAGAGAATCCATCTAAATTTGCGCAGACCGGATCTCTTTTTTTCTTGGTATTATTTCCATTTCATGTTTTTTTAATTTGTAATTTTCACAAGATTTTAAAATTAAAAAAGGAACAATCAATAATGATCAGCAGAATATCTTATATTACATAACATAACTCTTTCCCAAGAATTTGGGTCTAACATAGATGATATAATAATTATCTATTTTATTTAATTTTCTGAATAAAATCTTTTCGTAGTTATATATATTATATTATATATTTTTTTTTTTTTAAAAAAAATCAAAAGTTAACATACTGCAACAGTAATACAATAGAAAAGCTGAACTTTTATTTACACTATGTTAAATTCTTTTTAAAATCGCATCAATAGAAGTTAATTTTAAAAAAAATTGTTAAAAAGCATGAATAAATTTTATGGAGATGCTTAAAGATCTTCATCCATGGCATCGCTGCCAGGATCCGATAAGTCAGTTCCGGCTTCAGAACCGAAAACTTCCCTGAATTCGGGTGATTCATAATCTGCCCGAGAAAAGATGGAATTAGCCGTTGCAGCTGAGCCAATAGAAACAACAGAAGTTGTCCGACTCATTCGAGCCCCATTTGAGACAGAGCTAAGATCTGCAGAGATTTTACTCTTTTTGCTCGACTTTGTCGAGCTGGACGATCTCGTATCAGAATCATGATCCTGTGTGACTTCTTCGTATTTTCTTTTTTCAGTCCCTCGAGCGGTCCGTGACCGTGTTGCGTAATGACTGTTGTTTGTAGTTGGCGTTGCATCGTCTTGGAGGACAAATGAACCTTGTCTTGATATGCTGGTTCCAGAAGATGCCGAAGATTCGGCATAATTCACTCGAGCAGCCCGACGTGTTCCACTTCTTGTGCGACTGGCAACTATCTCTGAATTTGCATGTAATAGTGCAACTCGTTGTGCTAACTTTTCTTGACGTACTTTCCGCGCATCACGCTTTTCTTTAAGCTATGACAATAAAAATTAATAATAATAATAATAAATAATTTAGTATATTTTGTTAGCAAAGTTCAAAAAATTCATTCATCCTTGAATTGTTGATGCTTACCTGAATTTCTTTTTTGATTTCAGGTAACAATTCGTCGACCAGCTTTTTGTAAAGGACCTTGTCGAGTTTTGCAGATGGCTTGATCTCTTTTGGATTATTAATGTAATTTTCTACGTCTTCAACGGTTGTCGTTATTGCCTCCCAGATTATTTTTGTTTGCTTATTTTTACCTTTACCCTTATTAATTGTCTCTCGATAAATTCTTGCGCCACCTACATAACGAAAATCGATTAATTTTTATAACTTTTGATTTTGGATTAATAAAATTTTACTTACTACCAAAATAATAATATCTCCTTCCTCTTCGATCGACACCATATGGTTTCACTTCTAGAGAATTCTCTTCGTTTTTTTTTCCATTTCTGTATTCAGAATCAATCATCTTACGGATTATAAGACTATCCTGAAGTTGCCATGTGATAAGTTTATTCAAAATCAACACCTGAAATAAGTTTTTTTTTTGGTTTAGAACTTTTTTCGATTTACACAAATGTGAAGTTCAGGAAAATGAAATATAAGCACTTTATCTTCAACGTTAAGTTCATAATAGTTTTTGACTCTGCGAAGCGGGTTGAAATCTTGATAGAAATGATATCCTTTTTTAATTTTTTGGTCGATCGCTTCCGAAAGGAATTTTTGCCATTGTGTTCTTCTTTACGAATATATTAAAAAAAAAAGGTTTTTTTATAAAATACATTTTAATAATATATCTATAATTTTTTTTTTAAAAAAAAAAAAAAATAAAAATGATGAATATATGCTTACTCGATTGGTTTCTTGCGATTAAGACAATTATTAAGGAAAGTACAATGTAAATTCTCGATCAGGTCATTCTCATATTCGGTTGCTATAGCTCGTTCTAACTCCTGAACAAGTGAATTACAAAATAGATTATTATCATTCCTAAATATAAATACGTCTCTCAAGTTGAAGGAGATTTACCTCTGGCCAGAATTCAATTCCTTTCAAATTAGACTTAAATTTATCACAGAAAGCGACGATATAACATATTTCTTTCATAGAACGGACTTTAATTTCATTTTCCGTGGTTGTGTTGGTATCAACGGAAGTTGTAGACATTAGATATGGTTTTGTGACGAAGTATAAAGGTAATATGAAATAGCCTTAAGAAGGTTACAGGATATTTTTAGCAGAATGTTTACGTGAAAAAAAAGTAACTATAGGAAAAAAAGTGTGTCGGAAAGATAATTCTCTGTTAAATTTAAACAAAAAAACCTAGAAGTTCGCGCACATATTTACTCATTCGGTCGAATATGAAACAAATTTATGAATGTATGACTTACTTGTAAGTTCAAAATTTCTCAAAAATTAAGGTAAAACTTAGTAAGATAATATTTTACAAATAATTCATGTAAAGTGAATAAATGCTTTAGTATGATAATCCGAGTAACTATAGTTTTTGTTAAAAATAGTTCGAGAAAAACAGAGAAAGATGGATCGTATACAAATATATAGTAAGTAAATCGTTGGTTACCACATCAACAGGGTTAGGCCCTGAATATCCAAATATGGAAATACCACATTTAAATTTAAAAAAAAAGAAAATAATTGTTGATTAATATAAATAAAATATGTTAGACAGCGAATTTGATTACCTTTGAAAATTCAATGGCTTATATATGCCATCACCATCTCAGGGCGAGAGAGAAGTTTCCGTCACTCAACAAATGACATGCTTTTTTGGATCCTTATGTTGACAATCGTTTTTCATGCGAGTCTCAGTTTGTATATACACATTTTTTTTTTTTTCAATAAAATATTTAAATTTTTTAAAATTCATTCAAATAATTTTTGCGACAAGAAATAAAGAGTTTCCAAAGCTTTTATCGAACTTATTTATCGGATTTATATTAAACTTTTCACATATTGTCAATATTCAATGCATGCGAGAAAATTGTTATATGACGACGCATTTATTAGACCATATAGTGGTTATAATTAACCAAATTGATATTATTACATTATAATCTAATGTTATTCTAAAGATAATAAATTACATTCTTAATTTTGGATCAAGATTTTCTTGACCCCATCGAGTGGTAACTTTACGTCTCCAAGTGAAAAATTCAACACCCCCGTCTCCAGTAATATCTACAAAATTTCCAAATTTGGATCGATTTATTCCCCCAAAAGAAAATGGTTCCCTATCATATACAATTAATAGAAAATTGATTAAATGAGCTTAATAAATGAATAAATTAAAATTCCTATTAAATAAACTTACCTAGGTACAGGCACCCCAATATTAACTCCACACATTGCGGCACCAAATCGCGAAATAAACCATTCTGCTGTGGCACCTGTTGTTGTGTAAATGCATGCAGCATTACCATATGGATTATTATTTTCAATCTCAATGGCTTCTTCCTTATTAGAACATTGATAAATGCTTAAAACGGGACCAAAGATTTCATCATGTAAAGCCTTGTCTTCTTTATTACTATGCAATATTACAGTTGGCCCGAACCAAAAGCCTTCGACGCCACTTTGGGTCCATGAACGACCATCGACAAGAATCTTTGCACCTCCCTGTTCAGATGTTTCAATGTAACTAGTAATTTTATCAAGCGAAGCTCTATCTATAACTGGACCAATTTCTCCCGCTTTGGTCCCCGGTTGTAATGCTGTAGATTTAGCGATAATACGTTCTAGCAGTTCAGGTTGTGATCCAATAATTATGAGCACTGAAGCTGCCATACACCGCTGACCTTTTATTAAAGGAAAATGCTTAGATTTTGAAGACTTGTCTCAAGTTATGAATAGTATCATGTTTTTATAATAATTACCGGCACAGCCAGAGAATGAGTTTACCACATCGGTTGAAGTTGTTTCAATATTACAGTCGGGTGAAGCAATCAGGTGATTCTGTAAAAAATTGTACACCGTCAGCATTTTCAAATCTTTCCTTAAATTTTACTTGATCTTTGGTCAATTTACCTTGGCCCCGCCTAATGCGAGAACCCTTTTTCCTAACCTTTGACATCTCTCCGTAACAAGATTAGCCACGTGTGAAGTACCCACAAATGTGACTGCCTTGATATCGGGATGATCACAAATTGCATTTACAGCTAATGAAAAAGGTTCGTAAATAAATTAACAGCATTTAATTAATTATAAATGATAATATAAGAAATTTTCTTTACCATCAACGGTTCCATTAACAATATTAACAACACCATCTGGTATTCCCGCCTCCTTTAAAAGTGCAACGACACGATTCATGGTTAATGGAACTTTTTCAGAAGGTTTTAAAATCAACGTATTTCCCGTAGCGATAGCAATTGGCAAAGACCACATAGGAACCTAAAATAACAAAGTGGATCAATAATTTATAAAATTTTTTCAAATAAATTTTGCGTATAAAAATTAATACCATGATCGGAAAGTTGAAGGGTACAATCGATGCAACAACACCTAAAGGCAGACGAGTATCATTGCAAGTTACTCCTCTTGAAACATCTAATATTTTACCTTGAATCTAAAAAAGAGAAAATAATTAGTGATCTCATAAATTTTGCAAAAAAAAATTTCTAATGATATTGGAGTTACCAATTGAGGAAGTGACATAGCATATTCTACAGTTTCAGCTCCTTTAGCGATGCTTGCCATTGCCTTTGAAATGAATAATTTCAGTTATCAAAATTCATTAAAATAATTTAAACCGAAAACTTGAAGTTACATACTTCGGCTTTGTTTTTTCCATGTTCTAACACAATTAAATCAGCTAATTCGTCAATATGAGTGTATAATAAATTATGGAAGCGGATTAAAAATTGAACACGGTCTTTGACTGTTCGAGCACTATTAAACATAAATCAACAAATTATTAAAGAAGTTTTTATATATAAACCATTAAAATAAATATTACCTCCATGTTTTGAAGGCCTCCTTAGCAGATTCGACGGCTTTTTCAATATCTTTAGCAGTTGAGAGTGGACATTGCGCGATCACTTTACCAGTATGTGGAGTAGTGACAGGAACGTACTTGCATGAGGCAGCTTGAATAGGGTCTACATATTTTCCAAAGATAAAATTTTGCAAAGTTCGTTCATTAGAAGCCGCCATTTTTTTTTATATTTACTGTAAAATTGAAAAAATTTGTATTCATCTTTTTATAGGTTTTTTGATTAAGGTTTGAAACCTATATTTGGTAATAGTAATTAATAAATCTGAATATATTTTATTAAAAAATAATATTTAAAATATAAAGTAATTTTTTTTTTGTAATAATTTTTCCTTATCTTGTTACAAAGTTTATCAAAAAAAAATTTTAAAAAAGTATATTTATTATTAAAAAATTATTATAATTTTTCAAATATATTAAAATCAACCATTTTTGATTTATTTATAACATAGTTATTAAAATAAAAATAAAGAAAGAAATTAATTTACAAAATTTTTGTAAAAAAAAAAATAATAATATTTTAATTAAAAATTAAAGAATAGATTATATGAAAGGTTACTAGAAAAATCAGGTTCTGAGAATTTTTAAATAAAATTTAGCTTTTAGTGTATTTTAATTTAACATCATCAAAAATTGAAATGCAATAAAAATTAAAATTTTATTAAAAAATTCTCAAAACCTGATTTTTCTAACAACCTATCTATATGATGCTTTATTTTATTTTACAAAAAATAAAAATATTGCAAAATCTTAAAATTATCACTTTTTTTTAATATAATCATATAATTATGAAAAATTGGTGATAATACTTAATGTTTTAATTATTATCTAAATATTATAATAATAATCCAAAAATTTTGTTTATAATTTTTTTTTATTTACCTTATCTATATATTCATCAAAAAATTATTTTTCTACCTATAATATAAAAAATAGTATAGTCACTAGAGGTTCTTTAATATAATTAAATTAAAGAACCTTTGGTAATTTGGGTTAGATTATAATAGTGATGACATAATCTAATAATAATAGTATAATCTAATAGTGGTGGTATAATCTAATAGTAGTGATATGATTTAATAGAGATGACATAATCTAATGTTATAATCCAGTGGTGGCATCATAACCTGATGTTATAATCTGATATGATTCCATAATCTACAAGTAGCTTCATAATCTAGGATTTAGTTATCTTTACAGGTTTCTACCTACTATTTTAATTAATTTCTACTTATAGTGTCATGATAAACTAGCAGTATTATGATCTAATGATGTAGTTATTATATAATCTAATGGTAATGTTATAATCTAATGGAATATATTTTTCTGCTTATCTATAACCTTTTTTTTTATTAAGAAACTATCCATGTATTTACATTACTGTATTCTTTTTATTTCTAAAGAGCTATCCATTTGTTTACCTGTTTTTAAGCCTGTTTAGTGGCTTGTTAAGATATCGAGAATGTTTTTTTTTACATTTTTTTGATTTCCTGTTTAAATATCAAATTGTGGTAAAAAAAATTCATGTCAGGTAATGCAATAAATTCACTATTAATTTCAGCAGACACTATTGCATAATTTTGACTGATTTTTTAGAGCACATAATTTAAGTTTTATCTCAACATCATGGTAGCATCATGGCAGTGTCATAAAGCTGATGAAGAACTGGCAAAATACTAGTAGGAAACTAGAATGATTTTATTAATTTACCAGTTCTAGATTACTTTTATACTAGCTTGGATGCTAAACTTACTTGCTATTCTATCTTTATATTTCCATTTGATTGCTAGATTGAGACACAAAGTGCTAAACTTATAATACATATATTTTTCTCTTAATTGCATTTCTTAATTGTAAAATGAGACATAAAATACCAAACTTGCAATCTATATATTTTTCTCTTGATTGCTATTTCTTGAATTACCAGATAAGATACAAAGTACTGAACTTGTAATTCATATTTTTTTTTAATTGTCAGAGATATATCATATTTGATCTATTTGATTGCTGAGTTAAGGCACAATGTGCTGAACTTGCAATACATACATTTCTCTCAATTATCATTTTTTGAATGCTGGGTAAGGTATAAAGTACTGAATTAGTTCAGGCTTTACAGCTTTCATACTCTTTTTCTTGTATTCTTCTGAATCTTTCTGCTTTTCTGTCCTTTTTCTTGCCTATTATCAGTAGTATCAAAAAGCATAATTTTTATTTACTTTCTATATAATTCTATTTTTGGATACTACTAAATTTATATCTTATTTTATGTCTCTGCTTTTCTAGAACTCTTTCTCATATAGTTGCTACTTTAAGATGCCTCTATATCTGATTACTTTAGGCTATTACTATATTAATTACTTTTGGATACTACCGCTGACCAATACTTAACTAGTAAATTTTACTCTCTCTTGATTTATTAATCTGCAAGAAATAGCCTTTCTTTTTTCTTGACAAATTTCAGAGAAATTTGTTAACCAAAAATTATGTGAATCTTTTTTTGAATAAATAAAAAAAAAAAAGCAATATCATATTGATTACTTTTGGATACTATCATTGACCTAATGATTTGATTGCAAATTCTTCCCTTATAGTTTTAATACTATGAAAGATAAGCTAACTGTTTAGTGAAATATTTTCTCTTTCTTGTACCTTTGGCATTGCAAAAGAACTTTGATCAAAGGAAGCAAATATGGCTTTTTTATCTAAAGTTTTTGATTTTTTATGTAGTTTTATATTTTGTTATCATATACTACCCTATCAAAAATATCTGATCAACTAATAAAAATTATATTTTATTATTAAATTTATTAAATTATATTAAATTATAAATAATGCTTAGTATTTAGTTGGTTATCCATTATTTTTAATGCATGCTTCAATTCGATGTAGCATACTTTCAATTAAATTTATATAAGTTTCAAATAGGATTCTTTTCTATTCTTCTTTTAATGCTTCTTCAAGTTCATGAAGCTTTTTTGGATGTATAATTCATTTTCGAAGCCTTCATGTCACAAATGTTCAATAGGATTAAGATCTGGAGATTGAGAGGGCCAATCTGGAAGAATATTAATCTTTTTTTATGTAATCCAATTCTTAACATCTTTTGCGGTATGAACTGGAACATTGAAATAGCTGAAATGGCACAGTAAACAAAAAAAATAAAGATCAACAATAATAAAATTGAATGTTTTGTTTAATTTTATTGCCAAATCCAATGTAATTATTATAATACAATATAAACATATTGATTTTAATTGTTAGAACCGTAGCATTCATTTAAAAAAAAATATGCATATTATTATATTAAATCATGAGTAAATCAAAAAGAGCTTGACTGAATACTTTTGATAGGATAACGTATTATTATCATGCTACTTGCACAAAAAAATTTTGAACCCAATCTTGAAGAAATAAATAAAGCAATAAAGCTTTTTTTAGATGTAATAGACCTTAATTTTAAGTTTTTTTCTCATTATAATTTGAAAAAGAAAACCTATCAAGTTAGGCAATTGAGATAAACTAATAAGGTAAGTATGATATATATTAATATCAGCAATATTAACGAACTTGTAATAATATGTATAATAGGAACTGCTTTTACGCCACCCACAAAAATTGTCTGAAATATAAGAAAATTAAAATCAGAAAGTTGCGATAAATCGTTTATAAATAGGAATGAAAAATCTACTTCATTATCTTTTTTAAACATTAACTGGTCTCTGAAGAACTTATTTTCTTACATTAATTGTAATTTCTCTAAAGACTAAATGTCTATTTCCCATTTGAAAATATTATGTGATGACTCTATCCATTTTTCTATGCATTTTATCGTTTAATCTTTGAGAATAAATCATTCTTTACTTTTTTTCAATTCAAGCCTAAAAGAATCGTTCTCTTTAGGATCAGATGAGTTTATTTAGGCTAATTTCTCTAGTAGTCTTTTCACTATATGCGAATCACGTTCTAGTTTCAAATCTAACAACTTATCTTTCAATTCAACTACCTTAGCTTTAAGAGAAAGGATCTTGACCTTATCAAAGGATAAAGTTTTCTGCGCTAAAGTTGCATCTCCTTCAATATTTAATAGAAGATTTGAGCAATTTCATTTCAGCAAAATATTTGGCTTCAAGCTCAGTACGGGTCATCCATTCAGAAGTAATTTGGGATGTAAGCTTAATATTTACACCATTTAGCTGACTAACCTTATTTTTGATATTAGCATAAAATCGCTAAAATTCCTTCTTTTGCTCTGAATACTTAGCTAGTAACTTTTCACTAAGATTATTAATTTCACTTTTAGATTTAAATGTAGAATATATATTTTTTTTGAGCTTTTGCTAATATGTATTACTAAGCTGATGACCTTTATTATTAATATTTTTTTAGGTATTATTACATGAAAATCATTAGGACGATCTTCCTAATGTAGATCTTTAGAAACTATATTAACCTTGTTTACGTCATCTACCTCGTTTATCTAGTTAACTTATTTTATTTATTTTATTTATTTAATATAGTTTATCAATTATATTTAGTTTATTTATTTAACATTGTTAACAATTATATATTTTATTTTTATATAAATATGAGTTGAGAATCCTTGAAGATCACTCAAGTAAAGACATATAGGAATAGTTTAGATTAGTTTAGTTTGATTATTTAGAATATTTATACAAAAGCGCCGATATTTGAAGCAGTACTCATTTGTTAGTATTTCAAGTCTCATAAAAAAGCAGAATCCTCAGCACCTATAACTATGATTATAGATTATGTTTTTCTAGTAGCTTTAAAATCTATATTATTATCAGTTATACAACATATTTCTAAAGAAATTTTTAAGGAAGGCTCTTAATATATTAATACAATATACCCTAGTGATACCTAATTAAACTCTTTTTTGAAAAATTGTAATTTCATCAAAAGTTTTGTCTTTTTAATATTTTTATATGAATAAATATAAAATTATTATATTTTTTAATATATTTAATTCAAGGAATTTAGATCAAGTTAAATATAATTTCGGCAATTAAGTAAATAATTTCGTCATTAATAAAAAACTAGTTTTGTTATTCAATTTTATCATATTAAGAAAGGTAATTTCATCAGGTATCACTAATATATCCTAAATTGAAAGATCAGATTCTGAATATAGCTATGAAAGATGATACTATTATGAACAGGAAAGTATAGAGGCATGTTATAAATAAAATTATAGATATTTTATATCTGCTAATCTAAGCTACAAATATAAAGCAAAAACCTTTTATTTAACTTCTGATAGAAGAAAAGCTAGAGGGTTCTAGAAGAACTGAGTTAAATGATCCTATGAATAATATAATACTAGTGGATTTTAATACTCTAAACCATGCTATTAAAGCATATACTCAATGTCATTCAGCTGAAAAAAAAATAACCAAATATATTGACTTAAACCTTTAGAGATAAATTTTCTTCGAATAAAGGATGCTGATGATGTTGTAACTATTTATTGCAAAATAGGGGGTTTAATAATTCCATATGTAATGATAGATACAAGCTCTAATTCTTCTATCTTTTCAGATAATATTGCAGAAGCTATTAAAGAACTGTTAGGTATTAAAATTGATAGGAAAAAATTTTATGTGCTTAATGGAGTTGCAAGTCAATCAATATCTATCAGTACTATAATCAATGTTCCTATAATAATTAGTTCTGAAGAAAATACAGTTACTATTACAGATAAATCCTTTATTGTATCTGCAGAAAAGGATCATAAGGAAAATGTTAAATCTTTAGTAATTCTTGGTACTCAATGGCAATATCGAGTAGGATAGGAGCTATTACTATTTCCCTATCAGTTCACAAATCTCAGCATAATAATTTTACTATTAGGAAGGAATCAGAACTCATAAAAAAACTGAATGACCAGACATATAAGTACTACGAGAAGAAGTTCACATATTCCTATTTATTTTTATGCCATAAAAAAACTAAATATTAGATTAATAGTAAGTCTACTAAATCTACATCGAATCATAGTCAAGACAATAAAGAGTTCATGTTAAATCATAGTCTAGATAATATAGTATCTACATTGGATTATAATTAGATCAAAGTAGAGTCTAGGATCAAACTGGAATAATTGAATTATGTATATATGATATTTTTTTAGATGGCAGGATCATCTTTATTTGTATGAAAACTAGGTATAATAAAATTTATTATTTTCGACAGAAGAGTATGACTACATGATTACAATGATGCAGATATTTTTCTTATAATGATAATTAGCCATAAAAGTTCGATTTACCATAATGATCTTAGAACACAAATATCCTGACATCTACATCAGTAAATTTAATAGGACATAATATTGCATAAACTTACATTCTGTAATATTATGAAAACTTACGAGGCCACTGTAAGATTACATAAATTGTATATTCGTAATATTCCATAATATTATGATGTGTATTATGTAATATTATAGAATGTAAACTATACAAAAGTTTACAGCTTAATACTTCGTAATATTACAGTGTAATATTATGTAGACCTTATGAAAATACAAGAATTTTGAAAGTTTACGATGTAGTACTTCATAACATTATGGTGTAATATTATGTAGAATTTACGAAAATACAAGAATTTCAAAAGTTTATGGTATAGTATTTCGTAACATTACGGTGTAAAATGTTGTAAAATTTGCGATAATACAAGAATTTTAAAAGTTTACAGGTAAATTAACATAGTTTACGAAAATTTATGACGTCAATTCATTTATAATATTTATTTAAAACTTTCAATCATGTAATATTTTGTAATTTATTGAGTTTAATATATTTAAATTTATTTATTTATATACAAATTATGCTTTATTTAA
>CAMKVN010001619.1:0-17479 GCA_946474995.1 Funneliformis geosporum
AAACGAAGTTAACAAAGTTAACATAGTTTTCTAAGGATCTACATTAGGAAGATCATCCTAATGATTTTAGTGTAACACTATTATTCTAGATGGATTAACACCTTTAATATGTACACTATATTTCAGTAGGATTTGAACTATACTAATAGAACTCACAAATGTAGTATGAACACACAATCAAAATTACAAACCCAAAATCTCTTTTAATACTTGACTCATTTATAGCTCATAAAACTGATACAATAAAAAATTGGTTTTACAAAAAAAATACAGATCTAGCTATTATTCTAGATGGATTAACACCTTTAATATATATACTATATTTTGGTAGAATTTGAACTATACTAATAGAACTCACAAATGTAGTATGAACACACAATCAAAATTATATTGTATGGTATAACTCGATCAATATTAATGCTAGAAAGATGAATTACTACTATTAGATTCCTCTCGATTAGACGAATCTAATGGTATAAATTTCATTAAAATTGAATTACTGGTTATTGAGATAATAGGGTATGTAGGATAAGTAAATTTGTAAAAATAAGCAACTTTTGTCAAAATTTACATATAAACTCTATAAAAACTCAAATGTGAGTCATATTAGTATAGTTCAGGATCCTGTTTTGGTCCTAAACCCAGAACTTAGAGTTTCTACTATATTCTGAATGTGCAAGCAATTTTAGTCCTAAATATATTAGAATTAACCAATCATCAATAAATTTTTATAAAATTAAATAGTGTTATACCTCGGATTGATTTTGGGTTGAATCAGTAGTGATTATACATTGATTTCTATAATTTGAAATTTGAAATTGCAAAAATCGTAAAATTTGAATTACAAAAATTACAAAATTTTGAAATATTGAAAAATTAGATAATTATTTGCAAACTTATTTAATGCTGATGTGTCTCGCTTTAAAATATTGAAAAATTAGATAATTATTTACAAACTTAATACTGATGTTTTCGCTTTGAAATATTAAAAAATTAGATAATTTGCAAACTTGTTTAATGATGTTATATCTCATTTTGAAATATTGGAAAGTTAGATAATTATTTACAAATTTGTTTAATGCTGACGTATTTCAATACGATTTTATAAAAAAAAAGTTTTATCACAATTTTGTTTTTTTAATTATCAAATATTTTCTTAATTCAAATATTTTTTTAATTTCTAAAAATACCTAAACCTATTGAATGGTTTGAAGAAGAAATTCAACTTTTGATCGATTTAAGAAGAGAGAAAAATGAAGATTATTGAAGAAAATTCAGTAGGTCAAAATTATCATTTTGGAATGAAATTATGATGCAGATTGAAGTAAATTTGAAGACAGCTTTTACTGGTATGTAGACTAAAGACAAGTTTTAAAGAAATGATCAAGAATTGTAAAATAAGTAAATTCATGTAAAAAAAGAAGATTAATTATATTTAAAAAATATATATAATTTATTAATTTTAATTTTTTAGTTATTTTAAAGATATCCTGAAGGAAAATCTGATGGAAGATGATGGATACATGTAGAAGAAGTATTTAGCGAGTAATTTAATGATAGATTTAGAAGAGATTTGATTAGCATAATAAACCTTCTAATTGATATTGATGGAAAAGAACCATTATTAAATTCAGTATTTTTATTTTTTTTTAAAGAAATTTATTTGATTATATTGTTCTAATCTATACTTAATTATTTACAATATATATTTTAGAATCATCAACTCCTAATCGTTCTCCTAACCATCCTCTTCCTTTATGTCACTCTCAATCTCTCGCTAATTTCAACTAATCTGATTTTAACGCCCTTCCATTATATCCTAACACATAAACATCACAATAATCCTCTTCATCCAACTATTGTCTCTCCTTCCTTTATCCATTACATTATTTTAATTTTGTTATTTTTTGTAAATTTTTTTTCCAAATAAAAAAAAACCTGAATGAAGCTTACCACTTCTACGTGGTGTTTAGAATCAACAGTTATAGGTTAAACCATATCTGGCCAAAAATAAGCATATATCATAATAAATTTTAAAAAAGAAATCAACCTTAAATAAAAATATCAATCACAGTCAAAACTGCCTAACCATATGAGTCATATACACTTATGAAGATGTTACCATTCTGTGATTTGGTGTACTCATTATAAAGTTATTAATCATTTTGTATTATATAGCATTTAAGCATTCTATATAATTTATATTTCTGTTATAAAATATTCCCGTAATATAAACCCACAGTCTATAATATCCTATCATTAAATATACCTAGTATATCACAAAGTACCTACAGGTACTATTTAATTTTTAAATTGATAAATTGTAAAAGACCCAGGGTATTTCAGGTAATGCTAGACATTAATTAAAATTCTGAAACTTAATATGTTATATTATTGTTTTTAACTTTATTATTAATTTTTTTGATATAAAAACCAATTATTTAACCTATGATGAATAATATAATTATTAGTAAATAATTTAATTATTTAGATGAGTTAGAATGTATCATTTAACTAAAATATTATTATACAAAAAGTTATCTATTTATCATTATTATACTAACTTTAGGATATTGTTTACTTTTAATAATTTTAAAATAAAATTAATAAATAGTTTTAATAGATACAAGTATGACAAGAGAATTATTAGTTAAATTATTTTTAGGTATTATAGCTTTCTTGATATTATAAGATATCATTATCTATATATTAAACAAAATAAATATATTTTTAATTTTTTAAGAATGTAAAGATGAAAATTTTGAGCATAAAAAATGAAAGAGATTTTAAATTTTTATCTATATCTAAAAAAAAAAAGATTATGAATTATTAGCTAAACTAATTTATAAAGTAAAATATACTTTAAAATACTTGATGAATGTAAAATAAAAAGTTATACTATTTGGATAATATATTATAGTATTTTAGATAATAATAAAAAAAGTTAAATTTTTGAAACATAGGATTTATTAAAACAATATTATCAATTACATCAATTACATTAAATATCATAAAAATGAAAATATTTTATAGAAAATTTATCTTATACAAATACAGTATAATTTAATTTAAAATTAATAAAATATGATGTAGTTAATAATAAGAATTAATTATTTATAGAAATTTAAAGAATAATTCACCATATTATTATCTTTAATTTTACTATATGAAAGGTTTGCTAGAAAAATGGGACTCTGAGCATTTTTTATTAAAATTTTAATTTTTATTGCATTTTAGTTTTTGATAATATTGGATTAAAATGCAATAAAAATTAAAATTTTAATAAAAAATGCTCAGAGTCACATTTTCCTAGCAAACCTCACATATATTATTAAGTAAAATTTATAAATCTGATAATTTATTGTAAGGCAGTATATATATAACATTAGGCAATTTTTTCAATTAATAATAAAAAGTAATAAATAAATATAAAAAATTAAAGAATTTTCTAATAATAAAATATTAATTTTTCAATACTCAATAAAAGTTTTAGTCAAATCTATCAGATCAGAATCCATTAAAAATATTAATTTACATATTAAAGTTTGTATATTATAATACTATCTATTTATATCTGAATTATTCAGAGATATATTTAAATATCATATATAATATTAACTTTTAATTCAGTAAATTGTAAAATACCATATAATTTATGTATATATTAAAAATTAACTTTAATGATATATTAATAGATAATTTAATGAACTAATTAAAAATACTCAAAATAAAGTAAAATATATTAAAAGATAGTATTGTTACAGAATATTCATTTATATAATATAGAAAATATTTTCTGAAATTATCATAAATGTTAATTTTTTATTTATCATTATACATTTTATTTAGCATATATTAATACAGTTACACACCTCAATATAACAAAGATTACATTTGGACTAATCAGCCTTTTATTATAAGAAAATTCATTATTACTATAACGAATTATTCAGTATAGTACAACAAATTATTTGGTATAATAAATGATTACTTAAAAAGGTAAATACAAACATAATTTTATTATGATATAATTAAAATTAATATTATGATATTATTTTATAGAATAACTTCTTTATGGTTAAAGTTAAAGTGATCTTGAAGCAATTTTGGTAATGCAAAAATTGTAATTAATCTCAGATAAAACAATTTATAACAATAAATATAAATTTATTTTTAAAAGTTTTTATAATTGAAAATAAAAAAGAATGGCTTTGTTTTAATACAAACAGAAAACTCTTTAGTAAAAAGGTAAGAAAATTTATTAATGATAGTTCAAAATTAAATTAAATTATTTATTTATATAAAAAAAATTAAAAATTAAATAAAAAACAATAAAAAAAATAATTGTAAACTCCACTTCTGGTAAAAAAAAGAAATTAAAAAAAATAAAACCTCATAATAAAAATAAAAAAATTGAAAATATCACACCATTTTGATAAATATAAAAAAATTAAAAGAAAATTAAATGTCTTATTCTCTTCATTCCTAACTACTAGTTCACTATCAGTATATTACGAACGTTACGGGCTTTCCTTTGATGATGTCTCATAATTAAAAAATGTAAAAATACTTAATATAAATCTAAAAATTCCTAAAATTTTATTAAGAACTATTATTTAAACATTTTTAATAATTATCTGGTTTATCTCAAAACTTAGTTCAAAATAGATTATAAAATCATTTTCTATTATATAATTATTTTTCCCCTTTTCTCGCACCATTATGCTAATCACAAAAATTCTAAAGGATACATATTAATTAATTATACTATTAAGTTATATTTATCAACATATTATTATTTATTTATTTATTTATCCCATAATCTCTCACTAAAGTTTATTAATAGGTATAATATTAATTTAAAATAATTAATATATATTAATTGATTTATTTTTATAATAAAATATGATTATTTAGTTTAATTAAACTGATATACTGTATAAAGAAGGGTTAGATAAAATGATTTTTATTTTTTTTATTCTTGATTATTAACAGTTATATTTGTTAAAAAAATTTATTTTAAAATATAATACTTTTATATTTAGGCTGTAAATGCTCTTTTATAGCAAGTTTTTTTAAGCTAAAAGTTTAAGAACTTCTCATTTTATTAACAAATTTTTCATATAAGAAAATAAGTTTAAAATAAGCAAATTAATGTGTTTTAATAAGAGATAACAAACATTTTTTATTGAAATTATTAATACTTTTATTTTAGGTTATTATTCAAAAACTATTTTTTAAAATCAAAATCCTAATTAATCCTAATATTTTTTATTATAAATTCTAATTAATTATTATTATTTTTGACTATAAATTATAAGTAATCTTATAAAATTTTAGTAGTTTATATATAAGAATTATGGATATTGTTATAAGTTACATTTTGATATATTATTATAATTTATCTAATATTGATTATTTAAGATTAATTTTAATATTCTAATCTTGCATTCGTTTGGATTTTAAAAGTATTTAATTATATTTTATATAATTATAAAATTTTAATAATAATAATTAAAAACTATAATATTATAGTATCTTTTATATAATTATTTTTTTTTTCTTATAAGTATTTATTAAGATTAATAAATTTATTAAAAATCTTCTTTATAGTTA
Source organism: Funneliformis geosporum (assembly GCA_946474995.1). Classification (NCBI taxonomy): domain Eukaryota; kingdom Fungi; phylum Glomeromycota; class Glomeromycetes; order Glomerales; family Glomeraceae; genus Funneliformis; species Funneliformis geosporum. The sequence continues at coordinate 5,617 of CAMKVN010001619.1, forward strand.
TAATTATATAAAAGGACAATATTAAAAAATTAATTTTTATAATTAATTTTTTTTTATTTTTTTATAACAAAATATGTTATATTTAATATAAATGATTATTAATTAAATGTTGGATAATATTTTAGATTAGATAATTAATATCTAAATTATCTTATATTATTTGAGTATATTAAGTAATATATGTTGCTACTCTAATCAAATTGTTTCAAAATGATGATAAATATAAACGTCAAATGATATATTAATAATTGGATAACCCATCCCATATTCACCATCCATATGGGTTAGCATATCTAGATAATACGTATTGAGGCTAAATAAAATATTTTGGGAAAAAGAAATTCGATTTTATAACCATGTGGTTAAGTCTAGACAATAATAAATTTTATAAAAAAATGAAATGATTCCTTATTCGAATATGAGGGAAAATGTATTCACACAATCAACTCATTTTTTTTTGTTTACCAAATAAATCCGGAAATCTTCGGCCGTATTACATCATTCATTATAAGCGAATTTAAGGAAGCTTTAGTAGATCTTTAAGCACCAATCAGAAACACTTACTAATTAAAAAAGTATAATCCATCAAAAATCAATTATTGTTTTAAATAACAATCGATGATAAACGTTGTTCTTCAATTGAAAGAATTTATATTAAGTGACACTTGATTGATTTGGAATTTAAAAGGGACCATTTTTCTTTTTTGGTGGAAAAATTCTTAATATATAAGTAAACCAATAGCCCGTTTTTTTTTTTAAAAAAAAAAAAATATTCATCTGTTAAAAAAAAAAAAAACTTAATATAATGTCATCATTATTTGAAAGTCGTGATTCATTTTCAAATTTTCCTCCACTAGCAAAAGCAATAAAACTTTCTTCGAGTTTGATTTGTGATCGTCCGGCAAAAGAAATACAAATTCATTTAAACGATTTAATACATTCAATAAGTCAACAAATTTCGATTATAACTTCAATACCAAAAAGAACAACTTCTTTGTCATCGGATCCTTTCAGAGCCAGCAGAACGCCCAGCCTTACATCTACAACTCCAAGATCTCCCATGTCACCAACCACACCTCGAGCTCCAACGGCTTTACATCCCAAATCTTCCGTAACCTTCTCATCAATTCATAATTCTATCGATGATAATTTATCACATAAGCAAATCACAAAACCTTATCATTGGGCAACACTTTATGTACTAATAAAAATATGTTTAACGGATTTAGAATACTGGGAAAAAGGGACAGGACATCCTGAAGGTCGAATTTCTGATATGTTTTATTCTCATCCAAAATTATTATATATGTGTCGAGAAACTAAATTAAAAGATCAGAGAAAATTAATCGAAAACATCTTGACGGATTTAGGCAAAATGAAAGAAAATGTTTATAAATTGCTACGAACAAAAAACTGAACGTTATAGAAAAAATCTGTATAGCAAATTAATATTTCTTCAATATTAAGATAATTTTTTTATTCATTATGTAGATTATATTTTTAATAATACCATACTTTGCATTCTTTAAAAAATTTCATGTAACATCTTATAGTCTTCTAACTTTATTAAGGTAGATAGATTTATTATAGGACCATTTAATTAGCATTAATTATGAATTAAAAAGTAGTTTTTTTCATTAAGTCATTTAGAATTACCGAAAAACGTAAATACTTTATTTATCTTCTGGTGATAATAATAAAAATAAACTTATTTTATAAAGCCTTAAACGAATGATAGTTTAATATCTCTCACGCCAAATTTTTTGTGACCCTTAGAATGTAATGTTTCAACGCTCGAATTACATAATATCAGTTTCTTACGTTTGTTTGATCTATCCGGGTACCTAACCTGTTTCGGCCCAATAAAGATTAACCTTTGCCAATCATGATCTATTCATTATGATAATCACATGGGAAAGAATATCCACCACAAAAAAAACTTCGCTTTATGGTAGCCGGATTTAATTGCCGGTAATATCCTACATTGACATGTGGCTGACAAATTTGATAAAGTCACATGATACCGGCAGATACGTTTTTAAAGTATAATCCCGTTACAGACGGTTAAAGTGATCAAATTATGTCATCAAACACGTGTCGCGATAACGCGTTTTCATTTTTTTTGTTCATTCTCCTCTCAGCTGAAATATCACGTTGAAATAATCAAATTCAAAACATTAGAAGTTAATATTCTTAATTAATATTTATTATATTTAATAAAATTAATTAACTTATTTCCAAAAACTTATATCATAGAAACAGCATCATTATCAATCTTATATGAATGTAAACTAAATTAATTTTAAATAGTTTGAGTTTCCCACCATGGCATTTGATATCGTTTTAAAATGTTCATAAATTCTTGCGACAAATTGTAGGGATACCTTCCTGTCTCAAACCAATTAATGGAATAATTCTTGAAATATTTGTTGTACATTATATTATAGTCTATTTCAATACATTCTAAATCTAAATGTCCATGACTTATTTTTAGATGCTTTTTAATGCTACAGTAATAATATAATAAATAATTTGAATCTACCTCGCATATTTTGCATCTAAATATTTCTAATCCATTATTATTGTTGTTGTTGTTGTTATTACTTAATGTTTCTTTATCATTATCATCCACGTTTTCGATAATATTTCCTCCTAATCCAAATGCAATTGCAGATTTTACATCGACAACCTTTTTGAAAATTAAATTTTCAACTAATTGCAACGCAGCCTTCGCAAATTTAGCCTTTTCCTCACATAAAATAGCTTCTTTTACTATTTTTGGTATGATGACAAATTCGATAAATTCTTCGCTCCATGGATTTCTTGGATCTTGGTCAATGTAAGGTGGCGACTTATATGTCGCGCAATGTTCCTTCCAATTGATTAACGGACCAAGCATATCCAATAATCTTTTGTCAATTTGATGATATTTAAAACGAATTGAATCCTTTTTTTCTTCCTCGTGGTATTCTTTAATTATTTTATCCTTCCAATTTGTAAATGTAAACTTTACAAATAAATGATTTGGTAAGGCGATCGTTTCAGCGAAAGTTGGACATAAACGTAGTTTATTAAAACTGTAACAAGCATTGCGCATCAGTTTACAACTAAAATTTTTAATCTTATCCGATTTCGCATGATTATGTAACTTTCGGGAATCTTTTTCGGCTTTTTCCCGTTCTAAGGCATCCGTTAATAAATGTTCGCATTTAGCTCGCTTTTCCTCGATCCAATTCATCCGTTCTGATTTTTTTATTTTTGATAATTCAATTTCAGCAAACCGAAAGTCTGACTTCCAAAATGCCTTACATTGATAACCAAACATTCCTTCTTCTCGAAAGGTTGCATACGGTAAACCGGCTGTAAAATTTGGGACCGATTGCCTCCTACAACAACAAACAACTTGATGATCAGTAACACATAGATAGATAAAGAGACATGATAATAGGCAAATTAGATATCTTACTGTGATATACGTATGGTTCGAACCATTATGCAATTCCAACAAGACCGAACGCGAAAAATCCAATAAATTCTTATATTATCGAATTTTTCATTACAAAATTGACAACCCCTTTCCAACATGGAGACTAAACAATAATCCCTTTCGTTCATACCTTCGGGTAGGGGTAATTGTGGGAAAAATATCGTACTTTTTCTTGAAGTACGCCATATATTCATGGTCGTGGATGAAGTGGGACATGTTAAATATTCATGAAATTTACTGCAAACGAGTGAAATTGCATCCAAATCCCATGGGGTAAGGAATCGACAAATTTCAACGAATATTTCGGAAGGTATAACCGTAAAAAAGCATCGCGATTGTTGTGGGTCAACTAATAGGTTCAATGGTGAAGTTTGAGATGTTTGTGTCGATGATGAATTGAACCGATAGTAAAGTAATGGTGCAGAGGGAAACGAATGAAAGGAGGTTGTTGTAGAGGAAAATGTTGACCCACTCATATTTTTACAAGAGATATAAATGTTACAAATCTTCTTGACGACAAAACTAACCTAAAAAAAATGAAAGATCGTATTTAATCGACGTTTATATACATTAATATAAGGCGCAGCAAACGTTTTTGTTGCTCAAAATGTACAAAAATATGGTTACAATGAAATTGATTTAGCGAAAGAAAATAATTGTTGTTTTTTCCGGGATTGACGCGCGGCAGGAAAACTTATTACGATAAACCTGAATTTACCAAAGAAAAAATAAATGGAATGTTTGAATGGAACCCCCCTTTTTTTGATAAATTTGGGGTTTTTAATCGTTGAAAATGGGACTTATTCTAGTTTCGTTAGTCACACGGCCAAAGACCCGTGAAACGAAACAATTAATACGATACTTTAATTGTTAGTTTCCTTGTTTCACATCATTCAGTGAGTAAATTTATAATAATAAATTTAAATAATACCAAGATTTTGAGTAAATTTATATATATTTATTTATTTATTTATTTTAAAAATAAATTTCTGAGAAATTCGGCGTTTTAATTATAGTAATTATAGTTTATATGATTTATATGTATATGTATGTATTTATGTATATATATATAATACTCGATGCAAAAGGTTCATGTGGCATGTAATATGCACGCTTACAATATGAAAATTATTTATTTTTTTTCTTTTCAACTTTACTGTGGCAAATGTGCAATTCGCACATGGATTTCCACAACATAATAAAGTAAACAAGCAGTTGTGATCTAAACAATAAAATATATATATATATGTGCGTGATAAATCCTAAAATTGATTGTCGGACCTTTTGAAGTTTGGAATTGATAAATGCTTGCTAAAATATCACATCTAGAATAAAAACGAACCATTGAAACCGCAATATTTTTTATCATTTCACAGATTTCACCCCAAAAAATTGACGCGTTAATTAGAAATTTCTTCACGAAGGATGGTGTAAAGTTCAGAAATAAAGAAATCGAACCATTTTTAGAATGGTAGTAACGAAACACAAAATCATATATGGGCCTTTGCAATATAAAGGGGGGAAACTTAATTTTACTTTATGATTTTCAGGCCGAAATATGTTCAAATTTAGCATCAACTCATTTTTTTTTGTTCCGGCACCCTTTCTATTGCAAAGATCCCATATTTGGAAAAATTGAAATCAAGAAATTAATTAAAGAGAAAAAAATTAAGTCGGAAAAACTTCTTGAATATTTGGATAATTGTTTTTATTTAAATGGTTTCATACATTTACAGTATATTTGTCACGACATAAATTCAATAAAACAGGTTATTTTTGTGCTACCAATTTATACAATTTTAGAGAAAGGATAGGGACAATATTTAAATAGATATGCGTCGGATTGATTTGTACAAATGTGAGATCGGCTCAAGAATTTCTCTCTTCGTTTAATCAACGCCAATTATGATAAATGAGCGAAAGTAAATTCGGTAAATGGCTTCAAGGTTACACGATTTTTCCATCTTTCCATAATTCACGCCTAAGCTGTAACAAACTGGAGTTCAAAACTTCCCAAACAGCAAATTCCTCTTGTTCATTGTTGTTATAGGTTTTAGACTCTTTTTGCAATAAATCAAGTATATCATCAACACCCATTTTAATCCCCTCATTACGAGTAATGTCACTGCTTTTGAGTAGTCGATCAAATACCGCACAAATGAAACTGCATAATATTAAATTTTTTGCATTAGGATGATTTTTTTCGACTAAATACAACTTATATTTATGATGCTTTATATTATTTTTAATCACTTTATTATTTTGTGAAATGAATAGAGTTTTTAGCTTGCTTGTAAATAATGGTGGGGACTGAATGACCGAGGTTATGTAGGATGGTGAATTATTCGTTTTTTTCATTTTTTTTTTTTTTTTGCGAACCTGCGCAAGTGAAAAAAAAAAAAACTTGTGATGTTTGTTAAGGATAGAGATAAATAAATTCTTCAAATAATATGAATATTTTATTTTATTTATAATAAAATAATTCTTTACGAATTTCTTGAGCATTGTTTTATCAATTTGTCGATCAAAAAATTTCGTATTGTTTGATGGATTAAATTACCTGCAAGAAGTAACACGAACCATTTTTCTGTCAAATTTTCTAATGAGTCTACTTTTTATTTCACTCAGATCGTCATCTGAATCTTTACGGGATATTTTTTTACCAGGCCGGCTAAATTTAATGTTGACCAGATTTATAAATGTTTTTAGTAACGATCTATTTCGTTTATTTCCAATTAAGGAAACAATCATTAATTTTATTTATTATCTTTTATTTCCGATTCCGGAAACAATAACATAAAAGTATCATCCCATTATTTATCTAAATTGGTAATATTATACTAAAAGTCATTATACTTTTAACTCTCAAAATAATTTTTAAAGAAAATGTAGAAAATATTAAATATTGCACAAAATATTACATCTTCACTATTAAATATTTTGGTTGAAAAAGGAAATCATTATTATTTTATATAATATATATTAAAGTAAACCTAAAGTTTTAAAAAAGTTTATATTATATTAATAAGTGATAATTATTTTAGTATTAATTTAAAATATTCTAAAAAATTATATTTATTAATTAAATTTTAAGGTTAATTTTGATTCAAAAATATTAATAATAATATTATACTTATAATATTGTAATCAAATTACAAATTTATAATACTGTTATATTTTATAATATTTCATTATTATTATTTTTTTTTTAAATTATTTTATATATATATTAATTTTTAATGTAATGATATATTGCTAAACTCATATCCTATTAAATCATTTAAAATTAATATTTATATTGTTACCCAACTAATAATTAAGCGGACTGAAACACGTAATCAATTGAGTAACAGCAAAATTTAGCTCAATCTTTATTAAGTTTTGGGAAAGACTTTGGTTAATTTAGGCTATTATTGACTTCAGTATTCTTTTATGATTAAGTTTCAGAATTGACAAGTATGACGACTTCCAATTCATCACGTAAGACAAGTAATTTCCTCTAATGTAGAAAATTCTCAGTTGACGTTACAAAGTTTATTTGTAATCAAGTTGATAGCATAAATGAGTTGATAACGTTTAGGTAATTTAAAGATTACTTAAACCTGGATGATACAAAGCAGGATTGATAACATTAAGTAATTTACAATTACTTAACCAAAGTTTTCACAAAGCAAGTTAATAACGTTAAGTAATCCAATATTACTTAACAAAAGTTGACACAAAGTAGGTTAATAACATTAAGTAATCCAATATTACTTAACTAAGATTGACACAAAGCAGGTTTAACACAAAGCAATTTATTTGTTATGAGACAATTTAGTAAAGAGTTTTTATTATCTTATAAAATTAACTTCCTAAATTTTTATTGATACATGATGAAAAATTCAGCTTATTTATAACAAAATTTCTATACCAAATTGTTATCTATTACATAAAAACTATGTAATAATTTCCTCATTTTTCTCTATGTAATTCTGTTATAATAATTGAGTAATGACTACCTAATCGCTATGCAATAGTCTTATAACTATAATATATATATACTTGAAGAAATGTAGAGAATATAATTATATTATTCTTAAATTATTACTACATCCTTATATTTAGCCTTTGACTAGTTTCTTCTTGAAATTTCTATTTGGAGTTTTTAGTTTAGAAGGTTACATGTATCATTATGGACTAATGATCTATTACTTCATTTTTTCATTAACTGATCTGGTTAATTTTGCAGATCACTTTTGCAGATTATTATGTCATTGATTTTGTAAATCATTTTTATTGTGTCACATTTTCAATTCTTAAGGTTATAATATTTAATATTAATTAACTTGAAAATAAAATTTTATTTATTATTTAATTATAAATAAAATATTTTTTTATAATATTTATAAAAATATAAAAATATATAAATTAGAGCTTTGAACAAGTCAGATTAGGATAGGTAATTGATTTGATAAAGTCAAATTAAATCAGACATAAATTAACTATATATTTAACCTAATTTAATCTGATATAACCTATATATCATGTGATTTTAGATCAAATCAAATTTAATTATATCAGATCAGATAGGTTAGTAATACCTGAATTGATTTAACTTGTCTAAAAAATGATTTTTTTATTTTACTAGTTTAACAGTATTTATTTTAAATGAAAATAAATTAATTCAAATATAAAAGTAACATAATTAATTTAAAACTAAATATTTATAACTTTATAATCTTTTAATTAAAAATAAATTTATATGCATATATTTTCAAACTTACTAAATAACTTTACTTATATAACTAAAGTTATTTCTTTTGACCAAAATGTTTAAATTGCTTTTAAAATCACTAAATAGATAAAAAAAAAAAAATAATAAAACTTTTGTGAAATAATACAATTAAATAAAAAACTCTATGAAATAATACAATTAAATAAAAAAATTTCATGAGATAATATAATTATAAAAAACATATACAGTCAAACCTTGATATAGTGAACCCTTGATATAGCGAATTTTCAAATCAAATATATTAAAATTACCTTTACTATAGTAAACTAGCCAATTAAATTCTTTAAAAAATTCGTTATAAGCTTATAACAATATTGATATTCAGATCCTAGAATTCGTTATATCAAGAGTTCACTGTATAACTTTATAACTATTAATCAAAATATAATAAAATTTATATTTACATATTTTTAAATTACTGAATAATTTATTTAACTTACATTTGCGATACACAACCAGTAGGGATATTAACTATCTAAAATGCTTAAATTACTCTTTGAAATTATTGAATAGATAAAAAAAATGATAAAAAAATTTTGTAAGATAATATAATTATAAAACGTTTATAATTTTACAATTATTAATTTAATCATAATAAAAATTTATATACACACATTTTAAATTTATTGACAATTTTATTTATGTAATCTAAGTTAATTTCCTTTGATCAAAAAACTTAAATTGCTATTTGAAATTACTGAATGGATAAAAAAATAAAAAATTTTGTTAATACAATTACAAAAATTATGTATAACTTTTATAACCATTAATCAAAATATAATAAAATTTATATTTACATATTTTTAAATTATTAAATAATTTATTTAACTTACATGATCAAAGTTAGTTTTCTTTTACTAAAATGTTTAAATTACTTTTTGAAATTATTAAATAGATAAAAAAAATGATAAAAAAATTTTGCAAGATAATATAATTATGAAAACGTTTATAATTTTATAATTATTAATTCAATCATAATAAAAATTTATATACACACATTTTAAATTTATTGACAATTTTATTTATGTAATCTAAGTTGATTTCCTTTGATCAAAATGCTTAAATTGCTATTTGAAATTACTGAATAGATAAAAAAATAAAAAATTTTATAAGTTAATACAATTACAATAATTATGTATAATTTTATAACTATTAATCATATTATAACAAAAATTTATATTTATATATTCTTAAATCTGTTAAACAACTTTACTTATGTGACTAAAATCAATTTTATTTGACTAAAATGCTTAAATTACTTTTGAAGTTACTAAACAGATAAAAAATAAAAATAAAAAATTTTGTAAGATAATAATATAATTATAAAATATTTATAACTTTATAACTATTAATTTAATCATAATAAAAATTTATATATACATATTTTTGAATCTATTAAATAACTTTATATATATAATTAAAATTAATTTCATTTGATCAAAATGCTTAAATTGCTCTTTGAAGTTACTGAATAGATAAAAAAAGATAGAAATATTTTGTGAGATAATACAATTATGAAAAATATTATAATTATTAATCTAATTATAATAAAAATTTATATGCAAATGTTTCGAACTCATTAAATAACTTTTTATATATATCTAAAGTTGATTTTTTTGATCAAAGTGCTTAAATATTTCTTTAAAGTAATTGAATAAATAAAAAAAAATTAAATTGGTTAATTTAATTGCAAAACTTTTAATTATAATAAATAATAAAGTAATTATATAAACAACTTTATTAGAAATAAAAAAAAAGTATATTAAATAAAAATTAAAGATGTTTTAAAAAAAATATATCAAAATATTTTTTTTTTAAATTCTTTATTTTATTTGATTTGATTAGTTGACCTAAATTTTATCAGATTGAATTATAAGTGATCTGATTTAATATTAACCTGAAATTTGTTTATCTGATCTAAATTTTTTAGATTAAATTATAAGTTGATTTGATCTGATTCTAATCTTAAATATAAATATATTATTATATAATAATATTTTAATAAAATTTTAATAAATTCACATTATAAATTATTATTTATTATATATTATTTATTTATTTTACTATTTATAATAAATTATCATATAAAAAAATAATTTAAAATTTTAATTTGCATTTTTAAAGATATATAAAGTTCATAAATTATAATTAGCTATCTAATAAGATTATTATTCTAAATTACTTAAAATTATTTTGGTTAAATAAAATGAATTTTAGTAATTTTAGTTATTATCTAAATTAGATTTAATACTTAAATACAAAAATTTGATTTTGACTAATAATACTATTAGCTAATATATTGATATTTTATAATATTAATATGTAATTTTTGAATTATAATTAAGGTTGCTTGTCTAAACTTATTTTGGATTTGTCTAAATATCTAAATCTTTAGTTTTGATAATTTTTACTAAGATTTTGATATAGTTTTGCTATTTTTATAACTTTGATAATAGCTTTACCTTTTTCTGAATTTTGTAGATTTTTTAATAAAGTTCTAATATAATTTAACCAAATTTTAACTTTACCATTTAAATATCTGATTAAATCCTAGATTTTATTCAATAACCTTAATATAGTTAAACCTTGATATAACGAATCCTTAATATAGTGAATTTTTTAATTAAATATATTAGATATACTTATTATAATAAACTAGCCAATTGAATCCTTTAAAAATTTCATTATAAAATAATAAAGTTGAGATCTAAACTCTAGGGTTTGTTATATTAAGAGTTCACTATAGTAACTAAATGTAATTAAAAATATAAATTAAATAGTATTAACTGTAACTAAAAAATTATTAGTGATACAGAAATATAAAATAAATGTAACTAATATCACAAATATTTAAATAATCTATTTAAAATATTTTTTGCTATAAAAATTATTATATATAATATATAATAATCTTTTTTATTAAAATCTTTTTAAATTAATAATAAAGACTTTTTTTAAAAATTTTAATATAATTTTAATACATTAGTCAAAATTATTTATTTTGTCACTAATATTATTCGGTAACATTCAGCTGATTTAGTCATATGATTTGGCAAAAATTCAGCTTGAATTTAAAATTTGGTAAAATAATTATAATAAATTTATTGTCATTTGTTATATCACACATAATTTAGCATTAATACTAAGACCTTTTAGTAAATATTTACCCTATAAGAAATTTATATACAGAATTGTATATGAAAATAATACGTTTTAATATTCGTAAAAAATGTATAAAATATACTGAAATTATGTATAATATGTATGTAATTATTATATATACAAAATAAGGAAATTGTCAAGATTACGAATATATAAAATTTGTAAATTACGTATATTGTATAAGCTATTTCAGTACATTAGATACATTTTATCTGTAAATATTATATATTTTATCTATACATTTGATATGCTATATTTCAGTACATTTGATACACTATTTTTCAGTATATTAGATACGCTATTTTTTAGTACATTAGATACGTTATTTATAATTTTATATTTATTATATACATTTTATTGATTTATTATATATTATAAAAATATTTATTATTTTATTTATATATAAAATTATTATAAAAAAATATAAAAGAAAATTA
>CAMKVN010001620.1:0-17476 GCA_946474995.1 Funneliformis geosporum
TATGTGATATTTCAAAAATGATTATCACAAATTTCAACCAATAATATCGCTAGAAAATCGAATGTCCATTATGCTTCGTTGAGTAATCTCAAGCTAGAAATTAAATATAACCTTTTAAGCTAAATATCAATCTCAAACTCCATAGATAATCATTTTTCAAAGCCACTATAGAATGGTTGGCCAATAGAAAATTGATCCATTGATCGAATAAGCCTTGAGGCGTTGCTTAAGCCACTTATTACCAAACTAGTAAGTTTTCAAAAATAGTTTTTTTCTTTGCCCAAAATCCTTTACGGTTAATATTAATTGATGAATAAAATATTAATTTTTACATTATATTTAACAACGTTAATAGCACTTTTATATTTATTTGGACTTATAAAAGTAAGCCTATTAGAAAGTATCTCCAAAAATCCTCCAAAATATTCTAACAACAACGACGTAATGTCCATTAAACCTGATAATTTCTCTGAATTAACTTCTAAAGAATTCATTAAAGTGAACGGAACGCAATTTAAGAAAAATGATAAAAGTTATTACATCATTGGAGCGAATTATTGGCAGGCAATGAATTTAGGAGCGTCTGAAGGTGGGAACAGGTCAAGAGTACTCAAAGATTTAAAGATATTAAAAGAAAATGGGGTTAATTGTGTTAGAATTATGGCGGGCAGTGAAGGACCTGAAGGAGAACCTCACAGAATGTATCCTGCTTTAATGAATTCTCCTGGTGATTATAATGAAAATGTTTTCCAAGGTATGAGAATTGTCAAAATTTATAAACAATATTATATAATTCTTTTCATTGTTTTCATACAATATTATTTTCTGAATATAGGTCTTGATTGGTTTCTTGCTCAATTAAATCAATTCAATATGACCGTAATCATGGTAATTATATTCATTTAAACGTAGTATATTATTTTTGTTATAAAAAAAATATATAATTTTTTTTTTTAAAAAAAAAATTGCAGACATTATCAAATTATTGGCATTGGTCAGGTGGATTTGCACAATATGTCAACTGGGCCGATCCATCAAAATCAATTCCTTATCCACCTGATTATTCATCATTTGAACGTTATGCGGCACGTTTTTATTCAGACTTATCGATTTATTCTACAACACAGGCGTATTATCTTGCACACATAAAATCAGTAATCACAAGAAAGAATACTATTACGGGTCAATTATATAAAAATGATCCAAATATTTTTGCATGGGAATTAGCTAATGAACCACAAATTATTAACGTTGGTGATAATAGCCATGATATTATATTTAAATGGATTGATGATACTGCTAAATTCATTAAAGGCTTTGATGAAAATCATTTGATTTCTACTGGTGCAGAAGGAAAAAATGGTATAGATTGGTTTATTACTATGCATAAAAGCCCGCATGTTGGTAAGTTAGTTTTTATTATTTATTAATATTTGTTATGGAACGACTTAATAACGTTAATTTAATGATCTTTAGATTTTACCAGTGCTCATATATGGGTGGAAAATTGGGGTTATTACAATTCAGATGATTCTTCATTAGAGAATTATCAAAAAGCTGAAACATTCATGTTAAATTTCTTACAAAATGTTAGTGATTGGTCTACACAAAAATTAAAAAAACCCTTATTAGTAGGAGAATACGGTATTGCAATTGGGGGGGGGGGGGGGGTTTTGTTATTTTGGCTGCTTAATATTAAATTAATTTCATCAATCTTCATTTTATTTAATTAGGAATGGCAAGAGATGCTTGGTCAGGTGTATCAAAGTATTCACCTCTTGCCACCACAATTAATAAAGAAAAATATTTTACTTCGTTAGCTAATAAAATATTCGAATTGGAAAAACAAAAGGCTTGTACTGGACACGTATTTTGGGCATTTTCTGGTATCGCTAGACCAAGTGATCCTACTCCCACTTGGATCGGTGATCCTCCACATGAAAGTAAGTTGATCAATTTTTCTAAAATTATTTGAATTAAGAAGGGGAAGGACTTAACTGAAAATATTTTGTACCTTTTAGCACCGGGTTGGTATTCTGTGTATGATTCCGATAAAAATGTACTCAATATATTTGCTAAGCATGCTAAACAAGTAGATGAATTATATTAGGACAACTACATTTTTCTTAGTTAATCGAATATGTCTTATTGTAAATAAAAAAAACCCGCAATGATTTAATTCTCGCAATATACTTACACGTGATTATAATAAAATATTTTTTTCAATTTAAATTAAACTTTTGCACAAAAAAAATTCTGGTCAATCAAATCTTCCAAAACACCAATTATGTCTAAAGGAGGTTAAATTTTATTGTTACACGAAAATATATTGTTAATCTATCTACAAAACAACAAATCGGTGATCCTTATTTTTTTTATTGAAAAAGAATAGAAAAATGCGCGTGATTTCTTTAGAAAATTCATACAACAAAATTAATTACTATTGATTTGTTTATGATTTCTATGAAAAATTTTATCCTATCTCAATTATAATCAATTAATCATTTATATACTGTATATATGTTCTCTTAAAAAATAAATTGTTCTTAGCAACAAACTTTGAAAAAATAGTGAGAACTGTGACTGTTTCCTAATTGACAGATTAGATACGTCTGGTACTTTTTACCTAACGATTCGAATTTGTGATCTCAAAAATCAACGGTACTTATTAAAATAGAAGTTGAAAATAGTCATCAAGAGAAGATCTTTTCCGAATCTAAATTAGAAATAAAAAACAAAAGACGACAGGCACAGAGTGGGCAATTTTCAACTTGTCGCAATGGTAAATGCAACCTTATCATATATCTACTTGCTCATTTTCAATTGTGGTTCAACAAGGATTTTATTTAATACAATTGAATTTATACTAAGAATTTAAGAAATATTATTTTAAACATTTAGTTTTATTAAAGAATATGAACAAGTACTTATTTTCACAATATGATTTTTTTTTAAAAAGATAAATGGTTGAAATTTTCCTATAAAAAATTTTATTATTAACTTAAATTTTAAATATGCTTTATATTGGAATTTTACTTTAGTGATTGGACTCGAGTGAGTGATTTTTAATTCGCGACGTTAATAAGTTAATCAAAAATGGTATATTTTTATTATAAACTCTCGATTATATTAAAATGTACTTTCTTGCGATTGCAACTTTTTAACTTATTCTCTATGAATCCATTAGTAAACTAAAAATAGCAAATTTCATTTCAAAAACGGTCTCGAATCTCAAAAATAACGTTCAAAGTGAGAATCCTATGAGGAAGATGATACTCAAAGCACTACAATTAACTCGATCTCAGGACGTACTCTTAAGAACTTCGTTTGTACAGTTTCGTATTATGATGGTCCGATAATTTCAAAAATCATTCTTCTGGATTTTTTATTTAAAAGTCTTGATTAATAAAATGTTTATAATTTATTTTTATAATCGCGACTCGAATAACCCGAGTTGAAACTCGAATATTTACCTCGATCACATGATTCGAGTTCTCTTCTGAGTTTAATTCACGAGTCACTCACTATATTATATGTTTAAAAATCACATTAAGTTTCCAAATTCCAAGTATGTTTTGAGTTATTCGCATTACAGGATCGAGTAAACTTCATCTGATAAAATGAAGTATGAATAATTTCTATGAAGTAAAATGAATCTTCGGATATTTTGTTGATTTTTATTAGGTAAGGAATATTTTTAGTTTTCGAGAAATGTATGATAGCATTTATTTTTTGGTAATTATTGCATTCGTTACATTGTAATAGTGAAAAGTCTCCTTTTGTAGTTGTAATTCAAATTTCTACGAAAATACACATTATTACTAGCGATTGTGATATTATTATCACTTAACGATAATGTTCTTTCTTTTAAACTCGTTCATGATCCAAAAAATCCATGTTCATCCCAAAACAATTTTACGGATCTTTTTAAATTGATATTAAGGTTATAAAGTTTATTAGTATTAATTAATTCGTGCAAAAAAAACTCTATTGCTATATAAATAATACGTAAGTCGAATATACACCTTGATTACTTTTTTCTTTTGATTAAGTTGCGTATTCTTCTTGAAGTGTACGATTCAACAAATGATTTTATCCTAACATCCCGGAATTCTTATTAATCGACTAATTCATACGAATACGAAATTGTCGTACCGTTTAAAATAAAATGTTACTTGAAATAAAAAAAATGTATATATTATTAATTTGAGTGTAAGGCTCACATACGATAATATCATTGCTTGTTTATTTTGTTTATTTCTTGCCAACTTTAATAAACTTGACATTGCAATACAAAAAAAATTTAACAGGCAGAAAAAGTAAAACATTATTCAAACAAGAATTTCTGATACTATTAATATTATTCTATTTTGGAAACTAATTTTGCATGTATAGTATTTTTTAAAGTTAAATTGCAGCTTTACTTTTCGTATTCTGCTTGCATTAAATCACGGAAATATTTTCTTAAACAATATTCATAAAGTGATTCCATTATGGTATTTTAAATAATAAAGGATTTAAGAAAATTTCTATAATTCGAGAGAGATCAAGTAAGAATGTCATTGTGCAATTGCTAATAGTCTCGTGGAAAGGTAATAATAGAATGGATTTCCAGGGAGAAGAAAATTTTCACACTGGGAAGATATTTTTTCCATACTACTCTGGGGAAATGATACGAGAGGAGAACTATTGTCGATTATGATAGGGAACTACAAATAATAATAAAAAAGGGCTTACAATTAGTTTATTAAAGCAAGTTTTCCTCTCAATTATTCTTATTGATTTAAATCTGCAAAAAAATTTTTTAGGATAGGAGATTTCGGAAAAATCAAATTTCTTGGAATAGGGTTTGGAAGATTATTAAAAGAGAAATGAAGAATATGAATTTTTTTTTATGGAAAAGGAAGTTTAATTTAGGCATAATTTTTTATTAGTAAGTATAAGGTATGATGTGCTCGAAAATTTATTCTCTCTCCGTTTCTTTATCTAAATAAAGTATATTATAAGTATATTATATATAATGCAAGCATTCTTGTAAGGATTTCTTTTAATATACTGTTTAAAAGATTATGGGTTTTTTGTGGACGGAATTTCGGTTTGCAAGTAATTTATAATTTATTACAGTCTTCATTTCATCGAAAAATTCCTTAAAGTTAGAAATTATTATGCGTAGTTGTTAATTTGAGCAAAAGTATTGTTAACAAGTGCAAAAGACAATAATCACATAATAATTTTTTTTTTGTTTATATGTTACATAATTCCAAAATAATCCCTCTTATCACTCCACCCGCTATAATTTATAAGATTACACACTCATAAAGAAGGACTAGACTACATGGTGCAAATCGACCCCTATCCGAAGACATGGGGACAGAGTCAGCCTATAACCATCGCCCCCCTCCACAAGAGGGAGTCTAAACACCCACAAAAGTGAATGCAAACTGAGGAATGAATAAATGAATTCTATCCTTATTTATATTAAAAAGTGAAAAATTGTGAAATTATGGGATTCAAAGATCTTCATAATATACACTATTTATGGAAATATATGATGATCATCTATTAAATCACATTACAGGACAGACATAACGTGATTTTAGTAATTTTAATAGCCAATAACATATAATATATTCGTATATATGGGGCCTTTGCAATAGAAAGGGGGGAAACTGCCGGAAAATCAAAAATGAGTTAATGCCGGTAGTTTCCCCCCTTTCTATTGCAAAGGCCCCATATATTAATTTTGTCATTTTTTCATTTTATTTTTTCCAAAATGGGTAAACCTTCAAAATTATAACATTCGTTTACGACAACGAAAAACTAGATCTTAATATACAAAGAAATAAAGGAAAAGGAAGAAGAGATCGATGAATTGCAAGTCGAAATTCAAAATTTTCAAAAATTTATTAAAGAAGCCGGAGAAAAAGTTTATGGTGAATTGAACAAATCTGAACAAATAAAGAACCTCGAAAAAGGATTACATTATTTCATTTGAAATTCTATACATCTTCTTCAAACACACAACCGTCATAGCCACAACAATCATCGCAGCCCTATTTCAAAAGTATGGATAATACTTTAAATACGAAAAGGAAAATAAGAAACAATGTACTATTACCATTATTAATTTTTTTATAGAATTTTATTCATTATTTAAAGCTCATATTTAGAAAAAACAAACAAAAAATGATTGATTCGAACCGTTATTGAATTGATCGTAAATCAATTACAAAAACCGAAGAGAAGGCTTGGCAAGATTTATCAAAATTTCTTTGTTTGCTTTATATCAAAATTTTATTTTTATTTTTTTTATATGCTGTTTGCTTTATATATAAAACTACAAAAAAAAAATGCCAAATTAAAACAAAGATCAATCGAAATTAAATCAAAAAATGAACATCCAAATAGTCTGGTCGTAACGTTTAAAACTCAAATAAAAGTAATATAACGAAACTAAAATTAAAAATCTCAATAATATCGATGTTAATCATCCAAGAATAAAGTCTTACACGATACGAAATTAAAGAAAAAAATCTTAGTTCACAGCTTGCTAGATTCGCATTAAATTTGGTTAAGAATCAATGTTGGAATTGAACCAACCAGAAAAAACAAAATAAAAAACTAGAAATTCCTGTACCATAATTATTTTTACATGCGCTCGGAAAGAATATACAAATTAACGACAGTGATCCGGTCTGATTCCTCGCATCAACTGAAGAAGTATGCCTCGTCGAGAAAATGATACAAGTGGTATCATCCAGAATCATAATACAAATAAACTATTTTAAAATAGGAGAGAGAACATAAATATGTGTTTATTTACTGCAAAAAAAAATAACTGTCAGTTCTGCATTTGATCAAGTTTCAATAGTTCGATTTTCTTTATGAACAACTGGTTAGACGTAATGAATAAAAGCCGATAGACCAAATTTAGAAATGTGACATGTCTGTGAAGTTTCTACTCTTCTCATTGCATCATTGCATATAGTTGGATCGATCCGATAAGCCACCTTTCAATACGCGAGAATATTTTCTTGAAAAGGTAATATAACATATCAACTGATTAATTAGCCGTAGTCATTTAGAAGATTTTAAATTTTATTTTTTTCAGTCAGAAAATGGACAACATGGGTAAATTGTACCATGATCTCGATTACCGGAACTTTTTAGAAACTGATGGAAATATATTTTTTTGAGGTAGCGAAACATGCGTTTTTATAAAACGAAACATTTTTTTTTTATTAAAATGGTTTTTTTATTTATTTATTGTATTACAATATTAATAATACATACAGTATATACAGTAAATTTAATTTACATCGAATATCACGTTAATAAAAAAACTAATTGCTGATCTCTTCCAATAATTTCTAAACCGAAGACACAGCAGTACCTGATCGAAACTATGAATAAAACTATGAAATTATATTACTGTAATAATATTTTTAATATTTTCCTAACAGTTTTTATTATCATTTTCAAAGAAGGAAAAAAAAGAAATCAAAAAAGAATGTAAAAATCTTTGGGTTGTACGAAAGAAATATTGACGTCTTTTTTTCTGTACATAACCCTGATTTAAACAGGTTTTTAACAAACGTCAAATGGCATCATATTTTTTTTTCATTGGATGAAATACTTGAAATAAATTTATAGATATAACGTTTCTAAAAATTTCTTGTTGGATGATGGTTAAACAGCTAAATTAAGCAATATTAAATATGGGATGGATTGTAGAATAAAGATAATTATTTTATATTATATGACGGATGACGAATACATTACATTATACTATAGAATTAATATAACGAAAATTTAGATCTTACATCATCAATTTTTATATTGATAACCAAGTTCTTGCATCGTATCCTCACTCTCCAACACACCTAAATTTACTAAATAACTTTTGCTGAAATTTTTTGAACGCACAGCTTTCCGACATATATAAATAGCCCAAATAACTTTCGCTGAAAATTTTTTAACGCGCACTTCTCGCTTTTACAAGGTATTTGTTGTTAGTAGTTGTTTTCCATTCTGGTTACGAGCTCAACAATATTCGCGAAATATTGTATGACCTACTGGTTCGACACCCGGGATGTTCATTTCTATAGACAAGTATTACCCTAGTGTTATATCGGATTGATAAGAAATTAACTTTACGAGTTCGTTCCCTTAATACATTGACTCTTAATATCTGACTCCCAACCTCCCTAAACACGAATTCCTTACTTTTTCAATGAATACTTGGATTACAAATCTAATATTTACTTTTTATTCTAATAATTAGGCATTTTGGCGGAACCAACCCTTTTGACTACTAAAAATTTGAACGCGTTCCTCCTACATTTCACACTCTTGATAAGGTATTTATTTTCAGAGTAGTGGTTTTCCATTCTGGTTACGAGCTCATCAATATTCGCGAAATATTGTATGACCTACTGGTTCGATACCCGGGATGTTCATTTCTATAGACAAGTATTATCACAGTGTTATATCGTATTGATAAGAAATTATCTTTATACGAGTTCGTTCCCGTTAATACATTGACTCTTAAGATCTGACTCTCAACCGCCCTAAGCACGAATTCCTTACTTTTTTAATAAATACTTGGATTACAAATCTAATATTTACTTTTTTATTCTAATAATTAGGCATTTTGGCGGAACCAACCCTTTTCACTACTAAAAATTTGAACGCGCTCCTCCTACATTTCACATTTTTGATAAGGTATTTATTTTCAGAGTAGTGGTTTTCCATTCTGGTTACGAGCTCATCAATATTCGCGAAATATTGTATGACCTACTGGTTCGACACCCGGGATGTTCATTTCTATAGACAAGTATTACCCCAGTGTTATATCGTATTGATAAGAAATTAACTTTACGAGTTCGTTCCCTTAATACATTGACTCTTAATATCTGACTCCCAACCTCCCTAAGCACGAATTCCTTACTTTTTCAATGAATACTTGGATTACAAATCTAATATTTATTTTTTATTCTAATAATTAGGCATTTTGGCGGAACCAACCCTTTTCACTACTAAAAATTTGAACGCGTTCCTCCTACATTTCACATTTTGATAAGGTATTTATTTTCAGAGTAGTGGTTTTCCATTCTGGTTACGAGCTCATCAATATTCGCGAAATATTGTATGACCTACTGGTTCGACACCCGGGATGTTCATTTCTATAGACAAGTATTACCCCAGTGTTATATCGTATTGATAAGAAATTAACTTTACAATTCGTTCCCTTAATACATTGACTCTTAAGATCTGACTCCCAACCGCCCTAAGCACGAATTCCTTACTTTTTCAATAAATACTTGGATTACAAATCTAACATTTTTATGTTTATTTTTATTTTAAATAGGTATTTGCGTGCTCATGCCTAGGTTATTTTTTCCGATCATGTTTAATACGAAATCATTTTATTTTTATTTTTGATGTGTTGTATATATCACTTTTTATTTATTACTTAAATTGTAAAAAATTTAAAAATGTTTTAGCAAAAATGTTAGCGAGACGTACTTTATATATCAGAGAGTTAATTAACCAAACCATCAAATTGTTAAATCTATTATTCTGCGGTAAAAAATCCTGTTTTGGTTAGGTTAATAGTAAACACAAAAAAAATAAAATAAAAATAAAAATTTTTTACTTTCAGAAGTTATCGCAATCATCTTTTTTCTTTTGTTTATCATCATTCATGTAGAAAATAATTTGTTTTCGATCAAACTATTCTTAAAATCATTCATTGGATATTTTTTTTGAACGTATGAATTATCTTAACCATCTCCAAAGAAAGATGTTATTCAACAATTCAACCACTTTTTGTTAAAAATTTTAATTTTTGCATAATGAATGCTTCCAACATCAAATAAAAGAACCTATAAACCTAAAATTAATTGATCATATAATATAAATAATAAATAAATAAAAAGCTATAAATATTATCTCATCGATGAACCGATAGAATTTTGTGCTATGAAAATAACGTATGCTTGCTGCGTATGCTGCGGATTCAATTCTGGGAGAAAACAAAAGGTATAAATAGGGAAAACTCTGCGAGCAAAATATAAAAATAAAAAAATTTAAATAAAGAGAATCCCTTTTTTACTTTCATATCGATATTTATAAGATAAAAAAATTTTTAACGTTTTACCTTTCACTTCCATCTTTTTACACATTCAAATTTTGATTTAACACTATTAACTCTATATTCAAAAATGGATCAACCTTCATATCATAATGACCATAATGAAATTCATGGCCAAAATGAAGGGAATGAATCTTTTTATTCCGGATCCATTAATAATGGATTGAATAATTCAAACAATATGATTCAAATGGAACATTCATATTTAAATTCTCAAATCCATTGTAATGATGTAAATCTTCCTTGTAGTTCTGCTAATCTCACGACTAGTAATAATAATAATTACGAAAATACTACTAGTAATTATTCTATAAATAATCATCATGGTACGCAATCAATCACCACAAATATGCATGCCATCCCTACAACACAGCAATCTCCATCTACCTCTAAAACTCCTAAGAATTCATCACAAAACATTCTGAATCAAAATAATTATGCAGAACTATTTAAGATTGAAATTAAAGGAATTGAAATCATTATTAGGCAAAAATCTTTACCGACTTTAAATCAAAATTATTTTGAAATACAAAATCAACCTCCACAACAGAACGAACATCAAAATCGGATGATTTATCCGTACCCTGATCAAAATTTTAGATATAATAATAACAATCGAATTGGTTACCAACAACAACTTCAACACCATCCTTGTTATTATTATTACCCTAGCCCACAGTACTGACTGACGACATCACAATAATTTCATAATCGTAGAATTTCTGCTGGATGGGAATTCTATCAATGTACAAATGTGCAAATTTCTAATATAAATCAATCTATTTGTTATCTTTAACCTTTAATATTAGTAAATACTTTTTCATTATTTATAATGGCTACACAAATTTCATAAATTAATGAGGAAGTATCATTTGATACTATAACAATGTATTTGAAAATAAACATAAATAAATTTTATTTGAACTCTCGTATTTGAGAGAAATCAGTAAAAAAACCTTATTTTTGAGGAATGATACAAGATAAACCATTTTTATTTAATAATTTGTAAATAAAAGATAAAAATATCTGCCGAGAGATCGCGCATTACAAAATTTAAACTTGCAGGTTACATCCTACGGGAAAATTCGTTGCAAGTTTGATGATTTGAAAACCTTCATCGACTGTTTGATTTTCCCGAGAAAATATGGTTGAGATGCAGTAATACAAATAAATTTTTACCAATAGAAAACCCCAAGAATAATTGTAAAAATATATATTTATATTATGACAATCTTTTTTTTTATTAAAAAAAAAAGTGAATTTTTACTAAAAAAAAACCCTAGTTCCTGGCTAGTTTTGACAATTTAAAAATTCCAACAATTAAAGAGATATTATGTCAAATCAAATTTTAACGATTCGTCAGTTTCGAGTTGATTTTTTTTTTTAAAAATATATTTACAATGTAAATCATAAATTTCTTTAAAACTTTAATCTGAACAGATTGGTCAACAGGTAAATAAACTTCTTGCAATTACATATTAGAAATTTGATTGAAAGAATCTGTAATTCAATTTGATTATAAATCAACAATGTTGAAAAAAAGAATCTCGTAATGATTCATATTTATGATAAAAACATGTATATAAGAAGTAACTTTGACACCAAAAGAAATTTATTTTCAATAATAAATAATTTTACGATACAATATCATTTACTAACATGGATCAAAATTCTTTGAACCCTAACGTTCGTAATGTTCACGATGCCAAAAATTTCACCGGGTCCAATTGAACATCATATATGTCCAAATCCAACACTGTCCATAAGGCATGAGTCTATTATTATACTCCATAAATTTGAGTTGAACCAGTACTCGAGTAAATACGGCAGATCTCAATTATAATGTCTTCTATCGAAATATGTTTTTTTGAAATCCACAGAAACCTGATGATTATGCACACCAACTTCATCAGCATCCTCGATAACGTTAAACATTTGTGCAGAATTATTATCATTGCCGACCTTCGATTCTGACTGTAATAACACATCATCGCTCTTATTTTCATCATAATCCGAATCATCGTTATCAATTTCTGGAAAATCTTCAGCTCATTTAGTAACATTTGAAGTCCCAATGGCATTGATCTGTGCAAAATATATTGTTACCCATACTATATGGGTATGGGATAAAGTCCCAATCCCATTCAATCCCAAAATCCTATTGCTTAGACTAAAACTTTAATAACAAATAATATTTCTGTCGAATACTAGATTCAAAATATTTGGCTATTTAGTTTCATCTTGATAAGATGAATTAAATAATCCATTTTGACCACAGCCTCTACATCGTTCCTTACTGCTTTCACTTTGCATGATGTCATCATTTTGACTGCATCGTTTTGCTCTTTTGATACTATCTAGTGAATTGAAATTAAATTTCATCGCTTACGTAAACTCTCTTATCTGGTTGTCTCTTGGAATTTTGTCGACTCAATTCTCTATGTAATTTATCCATCTCAAGGTATATTTTACCTGTTTGCTGTATACCTGCCTAATTAAAACAATAAAATCAGTTATATTCTTATTATAAAGGTTTTTTTTTTTAAAAAAAAAAGCATAACTTACTGCTAGTCGAATAAACTAATATTTTATTTCTGTAGGTAGGATATTGACTAAGATATACTTAAAAATAATATATAAATTGAATGAGATTTGTGATTTTAGAATTGGGATTTGGGAAATGGAATTGGGATTTTAATATAATGGGATTCTAAAGTATAAGGAATGGGTAGCAAATATAGTACAAAACCAATTAGAATAAGAAGAAAAACACTTAGCAATTAAGCAATCGACAAACATTAAATTATCTATAATCTCGAATACTCACTTGTTTGGCTTGGTTAGATGTTTCAGAGCGCCTTTTCACTTCCTTAACATGTACTGATGAAATTGTTGTTTCTATCTTTCGAACGTTCTTATCCATATAACGATAAAACTGATCCTGTCATTAACAAAAAAGGGTTATGTTAGTGGAAGGAAAAGAAATTTACAAATTTACAAGACCATATAATATTTTCCTGCAATGAAATCAATAAAATGGCTCATAATAATAAATAGTTATGATTTTCGTTGTACCTGCTCATCTTTATTTTTTTGCTGTTGAAAAATTTCGCCAGCTTTCGTGGATATTTAGGACGAAATCTAAGAAAAAGATTATCAACATGCATTTTATAATAAAAAAATCACCGTCAAAACACCCTCCACAGATAAATTAGTAACTACCATTTCCTAGCTTTCTTGGAACGCAATTCGTATATCTATAATATGCAGACTACCTGGCAGATCAAGGGAATCACTTATAATTATAATGGCTGACAAAGCGTTCTAGAGAAAGCATCTATTCTGATGGCGATAGACGCTCTGCTGAATTCTCACAAAACCATGATCCATCAATACTTATTGATTTGTTGATAATATCCAGCGTGCAACTTACTCTTAGATTCTTAATTATCGCTTTCACTTTTTTTGTGACTAAATTCATAGTGTACGGGTCATTAAACACGTCTATCGCTCTTTATCACTTCTTGTTTGATTGACGTGAGAGTTTTCAAGATATTGTAGAGTATGCTCGAGCCCCCAATTTTTGCAGTTCCTGATGTAAATTTGATGATAGTCATGTCAAGATTTGTGGGAATATGCAGTATCATAAGAATTACTTAAAAAAACCTAAATATCACGAATGACGTAAACATTCGCGCAGTGATTTAATTTATATTTATTTAAAAATAATAGATTTATACATGTAATATATTTTAACTAAAATTAAAAAAATGGTTAGAACTTTACATAATAATTCATAATAATTGATTGAAATTAACCAAATTTATTTATTATAATAGCATTTCATATTAGGCCTGCTTAAAGTTCAGAATTAAGAATTATGATTTAAAGGTTATAATCAAAAAAAAATTCTAATTGTAATTAGTTAAGAAATGAATAAAAAGCAATTTCTAAAAATGATTGAGAATTTAGTTAATACTGTAGTATGTTAAAATAAATTCGGATAATAATAACAATAGAAGATAATATTAATTATTTAATACAAAATATAAAACTTATTTTATTTTTTAATAATAATTATTTGTATTTTTTATCATTTATACATTTAAAAATAAGTTTTATATTAGTTTAAAACAAGTTTATAAACTTTTAGATAAATTTTATATTTTTTATAACAAAATGAAAAAATTAAAAGAAAAGAAATTTAAGTTTAAATTTAATTATATTATTAACTAAAATATAATTAAATAATAATAATGAATTAAATAATAATTATAAGTTAATTATATAATATCATAGTAAATATATTAATTTTGGTAAATATACAGTTATTACATATTAATACCATAATTTTTTAAATTTCTGTAAAGTAAACTATAGAATAGGGATCGTTACTAAGTCTAGAATTTGTGTAATATAAATAACCAATCATATATTGACTTAATTTTTAAACAAATAGACATGCGAACATCTTGATTAATTAAAAATTATAATATAACTTCAATCAAATACTTCTATTAAATCTTACTAGTCAAATAAAGTAATTCAAATAAATTTCATATATCTAATAATGCTATTCTTTAATGTTAATTTAAATTTAAATTTAAATTAAATCTAATAATTTTAAATAAATTATAACTTATACTTAATACAGATCAGATTTTTATTATGAATTTTAGTTAAATTATGTTAGATGACTTTATTATCAACTTTAATAGATAAAAAGAAATATTAATACTTTTAAATATTTTCTAATATATTTATAATATTTTTCTGATATAAATATATAAATTTCTGATATGAATTCTTTTATAATTACAACAGATTTTTAATATGAATACAATAAAATTTTAATATTTTATATATTTTAAAATAGAGATTTAGTATAAATATAATATTTATATAAAAATTTATATATTTATTCAAAATGATAAGAAGATAAATTACCTAAACTAGTGTATTATAGGATAGCTTAAAATTATTATCCATAAATAATTGATTATTATACCACCTTTTTCTTTCTACTTTTATATTCTAAATGCTTTTTTATATCAATTAATATATCATAAAAACTTTGAATTTATAGATAAAATTTTTAATTAATAAAATATAAATGATTCTTATTTATTATTTACTTACTTTATTTGATTTCTACTGTTTATTATACATATAAAGTATATAGTTTGAATTTTTATTTTATGATAAATAAATATTTATACTTTTTTCTTCTATTTTTTCTGTATCTGATATTTAAGCCTTTAATTTAATCATTCTATAGTATTAAAGGTTGCAGATTTATTAGCTTCTGATTTTAATATTTATCGTATGATTGAATCCTCTTTGCTGTTCTTTATTTTTTTTTTGTAGAAACTAAATAAATAAATATATAGTGAAAAAAATATTGTATTTAATATATAAATATTTTATCAAAGTATTATATTTATTACTTTTATAATAATAAAGGTTTTGTAAAATTTTCTTTAACTTTATATTAGTATATTAAAATCAATTTTTTAATACCTTTTTTATAGCTAATAAAATATGTGAACATTTCTAATAAAATTACATTACAGATCATATGATTTACTATGTCTTATAACTTGATTTTACTAAAAATATTTCCATATATTCCTTTTAATTTCAAGTCAATATTTATATGGTTAATAAATAAAGAGTTATTAAAATCCTTTGATATTTGAATGATCTCAGTAATAAATAAATAAATTATATTTTTTCCCTACAAATATAACACATTTTTCTATAATACCCTTTTTATATATATCCATATATTTCTATGATTTTTATGCAAAATGCCTCATTTAAACTAATGAAATAAAATTTAATACTATTGAAACTTTTGTTATCCATTTTATATATAGTCATAATGCTCACATGTATACTTTTTACTGCTTTCTAATGTATTTTAATAAATTTAATTTACAATAAAATTTGCGATAAAAATATATTTATATTTAGTTTTCTCAATCATTATTTTTAATTTTAACCTTTATGTAAGAAAATTTAGTTATAAAGATATAATTTATGTGTATAAAAATCAATTCTTATTGAATCTATTATTTTATTTTTTTCTTTATATAATTAATAATTAAGATGCAAACTATTATATCATAATTCTCTTTCAATAATACTTATTTAATACTTTTAGGTTAATTTAGATATTTTAATGATCAAAAGGAAATACCATTGATTGTAAAATATTTTTTGATTTAAATACAATATCTTTTATTACTGACTATTATCTATCTAGATAAGATTCATATATTGTATACACAAAGCATTATTTGCTATTGTTTCATAATTAGTACTATTATCAAAAACAAAACTAGCAGTTGTATTTAGATGTATTATTTTAAAAATTGAAATAACAAAGTCTTTTACTTATTCAATCAGATATTTTACTATTTACTATCTCTCTACATTCTTATCTGAAAATAAAAATTTGAGCATCTTGCAGAATTTTAGGATGTACTTAAATTTGTTTATCTGTTAATTTAAATAATTTATAAATAACTAATTGTTTCTAAAAGAAATTTATTAACCATTATTAACTTTCCTTATCCTTTTTTATGAAGAGGTAATTCATTGAGAGGAACATAAATAATAGGATGATTATCATTAACATAAAAAATACTTATTGTAAATTATAAAAATATAAGACTTTTTTCTTCAAATAAAACTGTATCTTTTTGATCTATATTATCTTCTTTAAATATTAGCATTAAATATTCAAATTCTTATATTTTATTAAGAAATTTAGTCCTATATTCTAATATATCTGAACGCTTATATCTATCAAAGTAAATACTGTTTTTTAAGATTGTAAAATAAGTCTAAGTTTTCTTAATTATACTTTATCTGTTTTTTAGAAATTGATACAGTTATTCTCATTTGTAAAAAGAGAAGCTTTCTTCAATCATATCTTCATCATTAACAAATAATTTTATTTTTTTGATAACAATCTTGCATTAATACTGATAATACATTATTTTTAACCCAACTTTTTTTTAATTTTTTTTGTAAAATATGATTCTTTATTAAAATTTTTTTTGCAATAACTAATGCAACTTTTTTACAAATCATACTTTTTTCATTTCAATTAATAAATAATATATAAACTAATAATATCTTAAATACTCATATGCTGATATATTTTTTATTTTATTTAAGAATTATTTAAGAGCTTCTATTTTTTAGTAAAATTATTACCATTATTATTTATTTTAATTAAAGATGATACAGCAATTGATTTCAAATTTACAAAATGTTGCAACATAAGCTAAAATTAGTTGCAACATATGT
>CAMKVN010001621.1:0-17472 GCA_946474995.1 Funneliformis geosporum
GTGCCGAAGATTGAGGCAATACCTTATTTACGTAGATTTATGTTAGATTTCATTTGTTATTAATAAAGACACTTAAAATAAATAAACCTTCTGCTTACCTTTTCTATTGTTTATAACTATAAACGTTTCGAACTGCGTGCAACAATATTTACATAATCTTCAGATGTACCAGGAACAATAATTTCTCTACGTCTTATGATATTTCTATAGATAGATCAATGTCATATTCTTCACCTTCAGCATGGAAAGAGCACGCCAACACTGAAACGTCACTCTTTTCGTTAGGTATATATTGTTTCGATGTATTGTCATTTTTTCTTTTTTTAATAAAACTTTTGGATCAAGATAAGGAATTACATCAACAACATTTAAATGGCTAGTTAAAGCTTCAATTCTTTTTGATAAATCAAAGTCTGCTAGTTTAATATTGCCCGAATGCTTGCTTTCATATCAAATAAAAATAATTTATTATTAATTAATAGAAAGAAATGTTTATAATAAATAAAATTAAAAATAAAAGTTACCAAATCATGTAAACATGATACAGCACATGCCAACTGGAATGCTAAGTTGTATTTATCTTCCCAAAGTAAGCTTATCAAAATTATCCTTCAAATAGTTGTTAAGCAAACCACCATCAGCATATTCCATTTCTAACCAATAATTTTTCAATTCATTTTGATTTTCTATTTTTTCTTTTTTTTTTAGAAAAATAAATAAAAATGATATAAAAATGAATAAAATATAAAACAATAATAAACCTAATAATTTAAGAATTTATACCTTGGTTTGACAATGTAATCCATAAAAAGCGGATGATATTGCTATGAAAATCAAATTCCCGTTGAAGTTCAAGCTAAATTATTATGAATATAAATTATAGCTTAATATATTAATAATTTACATTAAATAGATAAATAGACTGAAATACGTATTGTATTTTAATTACCTCACGAACAAGTTCTTTAACAGTGGCATTATTGAAGTTATGAAATGATTTTAATGCAAGATGTTGTTTTGAACTTTTCCAATTTGCACGATAGACTTTTCCAAACCTTTTGAAAATTGTTGAAATATTTGAATTCATACAATTTGATATTTTGTTTCTAAAGACTGATTCTTCAATCCAATTAACCCACACATTCGAAATATTGTCATCTTGCATCTTGATTTTTTATTTTGTAAAAATAATAAAAATTCTTGGAAAAAAAAAGCAAATAACATGCACTTTGTAAATCATTTCACGTTTGTTAATTAAGTTTCAAAGCCACCAGCCATTGATGAATGACCGGTGTAACCGCACAGTACGATGACTTTTTTTATATTTTTTATAACGAAATAAACGAAATACCAATGGATCCAGGTCGGGTGCAACCGGATTATTCACATATCTGGGTCGCGATCTTAGAACCCGGGTAATTGTAAGTCGGTTAACCCGTTGTGAAATAAAATTGAATCATCCGTCCTTACCAATTTTGCTAATCAAATGCTAATCGAGAATAATTTATCGTGCAATATATCCTAATAATGAAAGTTAAATCAATAAGATTAAAAACACTTCATTTGTACTTTATCAATCAATTGGGGTTGATAATATGCATTAACTGCATATAATAAATATTTTTCATGATAAATTAATAAATTTTGATCGAGTGGCATTTTGTACATCAAAATCTTATGATAGGCGTTACGTTTTAAAAGTATTTTTTTTTATTAGTTGACTTAACTTTTTTTTAAAAGGTAACGATTGATCTGATGACAACCTATTTTCTAATAAAGATATATGTTAATACTATATAAACTGCCAAACTTTTAACTTATTGTACATTCCATGAAGCATTTTTAATTTTACTTTTTTTTAAGTCATTTATTTTCTTCTAAATTTTCTTATTGTTGATATTTCCAGGCAAGCTGTTTGAGTTTACTGAAAAGATCAGGCTGTTTTGGGTCCACTAATTCTGGATGAGAAATATGTTTATGAATCTTAATCAGATAGTCGAAGTAATATTATTATTAGTTGCTGTATTTTTGTTGTTTTGCTGATGAGGTTACTTTGATTGAATAATAAGTAATTGGAGGTTGACTTATAAAAATCTTGCAGTTTACGTGGACTACTGATCTTGTTTTTTATGAAGTGTACTGTTAGAACGTTTTAGTACATTCAGCTTGATTGGGAATGGAAGGCCAAATCATAAGCTAGCATATTAAATTTGAGATTAATGAAAGGAAAAGTCAACCATATTTACTTGATAACTTGTGTTAGGGAACTTTGAAATGAAAATATCCATAATATCTTTGAAATGAAAACAGTCAATTTTTAATGGTGAAAGAGTATATGTAAAGTTTTTTTAAGAGCATACAAATCTATTTTTCATAAAGTTCATGTTTATTTTTATCAGTTCAACACAATTTGTTTTATTAATTTAATTTACTCTTTTTTTTTACTGAGAATATGATAAGAATACTTTTATACTAGTTACAAATGTTAATGGTAATGAAATATTCATACATGAAAAATAAGTTATTAATGAATCCAAATTCTCAATTACAAAAACTATAAATAGAAAACTAATTTTTGAATGTGTTTACACTTGGGATTTTTTAAGATAAAATGAATGAAGCAAGAAAAAGAATTGAATTTACTATTAATAGAAAGAAACTTGAAAATAAATAAAAGAAATTTGTATTTTATGAATTCTGCACAAAATGCATCTGTGTATATATATTTTATATATATATGTTAAATTTATTAAATGTAATTTTAAACAGATAATATAACATTTTATATATATTATGTTTAATTCACAATCAATATGATCACATGTATGATTATTTAAACTTTTTAGTAAATCAATAACTGATCAAATTTTTCTATATTATTTTCTTTCTTTTTTCTTTTACTTTATCTTTGTTTCTATTTATAAATTTAATCTTAAATACTACTAAAATAAGTTAATCAAAATTAATTTTAAGTAATAGTTCTAATAATGAAATTTTTCTAAATGATTTTATTAAAAGTATTCCAAATGATAATAATAGTAATTTTTAGTTAAAGTAAAGAAAATGTTTATGATATGAATATTTTACCTTTAATATTATAAGTTAATTTATTATTTTTTCCTACTACTTTTAAATATATTAAACTTTGAGTCTATTAATAAATCTTTTTTATTTGCAAGAAAGATCTGAAAAATTACAATTTAGGTAAAAAAAACAGATAATTATATGCTATTATAAATGTATAATAATAAATTAAATAATCATTAAAATCATATTATACAAATTGTAAATAGCATGTTAATCTTTTTTAGCTAATTAAAAACAATCAGAATAATAGGATTTTTATTACTAAACTTTTTAATAAGTTCTTCAGATATAATTTGAATACTTTTGCATATTATTTTGAAGTATTTAAAGCTTTTATAAAACCTATATATAATGATATTGAATGGATGTATTTAAGTGACCATTTAAAAATATTGGAAATTAAACATATATTTAAAGTTAATTACAATCAATAGGTTTATAATCAAAAATTTTACAAAATCATTTGTAAGTATAAATGCAATAATATATGATATAAATGATATTTCATAATTTTTAAATATCTTGAAAAATGAAAAAATGATGATTTATAATGAATAATTTATAAGAATTAAGATCTTAAACTAATATATTAATGAAACTTTTTTGGATAAATCCAAACTAATTAGAATCTTAATGTAAATATAGTAATATTATTATTAACAATAATACTACAAAACAAATCATTGAAAATTATTACTTTCATATTTAGTAATAATTGATAATAATATAAATCATAAATTGTAATATAAGCATTAATGGATCGTAAAATAAAATATGCATATACATGGGTTTATAATATACATTGAAAGCAACAGGATTAATACTAAAAGTACAGAATTAATATTCATAATAGATGCTGATCCTAATATAAATGCTGCTATTATATTAAAATACCCTTCTACATTTGTAGTATATTATATTTGGTATATTAGTCAGAATTTACCATTGTATTTATATCAAAACTTAGTGGATTATTTAACTAATTCATAAAGGTTTTTTATAAATATTAAAATAGTTTAGAATTATAAATATTTGAGCAACATTAGACAGGCTTACTTGCTAACTATTCAAATGCTGTTAATTATCTTGAGAAGACTAAGATTTCTTGGCCTCATGCATTAATACATACTACATCAAGCAGTGAATCAATAATGCTACCTTTTAATAGCTTCTAAACAGCTTCAATAATACTTAGTAAATGTGTTACTTGCAATTGAAGAATGATTAAAAGAAATGCAAGTTAATAATAATTATGCAAATTGGCATAATGTTCTTTTAATAACTCAATCAGCTATAATTGCTTCAAATGCTTTTAAAAATATAATTAATGATCTTAAAGAATTTATTACACTACTAATTCAGAAAATTAATTATGATAAAATGGAATTAGAACTTAGTTATGAAGCAAAGCACTTGGATAAATCTTAGGTTAGTACTTTATTATTGATTTTTTGTATACATATTACTTAATGTCAAATTTTTTATGATTGGTCATTTGCTTCTGATCTTATTGAAAAACAAGAATTAAGATAAGTTACTTTTCAACGAATATTGTCATCATGTTATGAAGCAACAATTAAAAGTCTTTGTGAGTTAACTTCTTTCGAAATACATCACCTGGTTGTTTTATTGGATAATGGAATGTATAAAAGTTCATGCATATCACTAGTAAATCGTGGTATTTCATGCAGGCATTATTTTAGTGTAATGCTACGAACCAGGATCAATTTCATATTGGACTACGTTGGTTTATAACAAATCATCCAGAACTTAAGAATCGACTATTTTACCTGCTTCAAAATATAAAGATTGATTTAGAGATTCCATTTTTAGAGTTTAACAACATTTAATTCAACACATGATTGTTCAGTATTGAACATGTTCTCTTAGTAATCAACGCCTATATCATCTTATGCATGGACTAGCCAAGAAAGCTGGTCAGATTGCTTGTAAAAGATGTGACGAATCTTTGTCACTTTACTTGAAGAATGCATTAACAAAAAATATAGAGAAGCATTAAGATTCTTTCGAGTAGTTGGTCTCTTTTCACACGCCTTCTTTGGTAAATTACCTTTGCTTTAAAATAATAATAAGAGAAAAAAAGCCAAACACCTAAAAAATAAATTTCGAAAAATTTTTAAAAAAAAACCAAATAGAAGTTGTGCCCTCGGTGTTCTAACCAAAAAAAAATTTTAAAGTAAAAATTAAAGTATTGAATTGAATAAAAAGAAATTTTAATGAAACCTGAAGAACCTGAAGAACCTGAAGAATCTGGGACCGTGAAATCTTATTTGTCATATAAATATAAAATTGAATTTCCGTGCTGATAATAAATATATTAATAAATAATATAAGCAAGCGGGTCGAACCCACTCTCCGTTATGTATGTATCCGAAAATGTACCTAAAAAAAAAAAAAAAATGTAAAAAAGCCAATCCAGTCAACTTAAACTAATACCAGAAGTGATCACATCTTAAAATGAAAAAAAAACAAAGAGAAAAAAAATAATAATAAAATATTCGAAAGCTATTTAATTTTAATTTAAAAGCAGTTAGATAACTAATAATTTTTTTTTATATTAGGTTAGAAGGAAAAGCAAAAAGCAAATACTTAAACGTCACCATATTTATATATAAGGTTAAACAAGCTTTCAGCATTTTTACTTTGTTAACTAATTATACATATTGATCGAGACAGCGAGTTATAGACTTCTTAAAAATTGAAAATAAATTTCCAACCGGCCGGATTTAATGTCATTGGCAACCTGAATGAAATAGCCGCATTTTTTGAAACAAAACTTTAAGCTGTCTAAGGTTTTCGATATTAGTATCAGTCCCAAATGATACATACCACTTGAAGAACCTGCATGTTGTGCATCGCTATCAACTTCATACCCCACATGAAGGATGTCGGATAATCAATGGATTCCAATGACGCTTCGGTTTTTGGTGGAAATCTTTTATTTTCCGACATAACTTTTGGGTTGAACCGCAGAACTGAATTATTCATAGGTTTGGTTAACCAAATGACTATCAGAACTGCGATTCATAAATTAACTTCATATTATTTCTTTTAGATAATTAAATTCGATAAATGTGATGTAACGATCTGATATTTTGCCCATTTTTATCTTATCGCTTAGAAGCTTCATTTCTAAGTTTTACAAGTATTTTTAGTGGGAACATCATCCGATAGGAAAACTTTAAAATTTATTTTAGAATCTACACTTTAAATATAAACAATCATTTTATTATACTCAAACTTTTAGAAATTTAAATCCTGGTTTCTTTTATCAATCATTATTAAAAGTTTCTTCTAGACTATTTTAAAAGCGGGAGCACATCATCTTAACCATTTGGAAATAGTTTTAGCAAATTGAAGTCCACGATATTATTAAGTTAAAAAAGGTATGAACATTTGAAATTCAAAGATTAATTATTTTTTTACAACAATTAGCTATGATTTACTTATTGTAATTAAAACCCTTTCTCGTACAACTAAGGAAGAAATGAACGCTAAACAAGGTAGTATTTGGCTTTTATTACGAAAAACAAGAAAAGTATTTAGAACTTTGTGTCAATATTATATCATGAAATCTGATGTGTTAAATAGAATTCAATTAGTGGCCTTCAAATATATTTAATGGCATATTATAATGTAATTTATCCTTTTTATCTATAGCCGGCATTTGTTTTCAAGGTCAAATTATGAAGTTTATTAACGTACTGGAATTTGGAACGAATAAAATGTGCTGAACGATGATAATTCGAAAGGTCGAATTTAACTATGGCAAAATTGATTTTGAACATCAAACTGAGGTTAGTTATTTATTTGCATATTCATTTGCCCGATCTAATTTTACGTTGAAAACTCTCGTCCTCGTTACATTATTATACCTAAATTGTAACCTTACCTTTATCATAATATTGACATTTTAGATTTAACGAAATCAAATCCCTATCACATTTGATAAGAAAGAACCATTCCAAGAGTCCAAGAGTATTGAATAAAATGTTTCTTGGTAAAAGATGACATATTTTATACGATTCTTTAATAAGGAAACTAATTCTTTTTTTTTCAAAGCGTTTTAAATCCTATAATGAATTCTAATTATTACAACTTCTTCCAATGGTCTTTTTTTCGCTTATCCGTTCTTATAATTTCTATATTAGGAAATGCGGTTAAAATTATCAAAGGTAAATTAATACTAAAATTACTTACTGTTAACTATATGAATATGACTAATAGGAGGACTGAGATCAATCAATTTTACTATATGCAGACTTTGGCAAGAATGATCTTGAAAAGGATCTTGTGTCAAATCTATTAAAGCAATTTATACAAGGACTATGTAGAGCTTCAAGTGAAAGGTTTATTTGCACATTACATTTTGAAGCAATGACATGTATTATACGAATAATTTATTATTATAATTGGTGAATAATTGGATTTTAATTTTGAAAGTATCGTTAATGATTAGAAAGCACAAAGCTAATTTCAATCTTAACCGGATCTTAAGCCTCGTTCGAAAAAAGGTATGATTTATTTGGTTGGAAATGCATTAGAAAAAATGATGATTTTTAAATCGCATCACATTTAATTTATTATATTTATTATATTGAAATTTCTTTAGAATCTCACTAACTTATTCTTAATTTTGAAGTAATATATTCAATCAAAAAGGACAAAAATTCGTTTATATATTAAAAATCTCAAAATTAAACAATGTTAATGTCAAGAATAATTTGCGAAAAATTAGCAAAGGTTTAAAAAAAATTTTTTATTTTATTTTACTTTATTTTCATACATTAATTTAATTACAGATTTGATAATTTTACAAATATCAAATTCGATTGATATTTTTTTCTTATTTTAAAAATATCATTTCATACTCATGAATGAAATTCAATGTTACAAATTAGGAAATTGATCTTTACAACATATCGTTCAATCAAAATCAAGGATTTTCGTAATACTATAAAACAATAGTAAAAAAAAAAAAAAAAAAAAAGGAAAAGGAAAAGGAAAAGAAAGAAAAAAAAAGGAAACAACAACAACAATCACCATGCTACATAATAAAAAAATTTATATTCCTTTGTCTCTTATTGTCTTGAAAGCAATCAATTGAAAGTGATTATAATGTTCAAGGACGAAACATTGTATTTGGTTGAAAGGCATCGAGATGGTCGTAATTCAAGCAAATGAGGTAAATTCTAATAAAAATTTTGAAAATGCAAAATATGGCTATTATAGATTCCATCAAGATTTGGATAGGTTCACTGACCACATATTTTTTTTGATCATAATCACAAACACTCCTAGCACGTTTATTTAAAGAGAATTCAGTATCTGCTATTCGTAATAAAATAAATTCAATTGCAATTAAAAACGTTAATGTGCATCATAGTCGAGAATCCAATGAATTTCAAAATAAAAACCCACAAATTACGATACCTCCACAGAACTTCACCATGCACGATAGTGATATTCGGCAAAACCTTTACGATCGTCTTCACCATCTCGGACATGCTATGCTCTCTTCGTGTTAAATAAGGATCCAAACACGACGATAATACTTGTTTACCAGGAAAAGCATTATTTCTCTCTAATAGATGGATGAATTATCTAAAATTTTACCGGAATTACCGTAAGCTGAATTACCTTGTGTTACCAGTAAGTTCCGAACAAGTAGAATGAAAAAGTCAAGAAATTTATAAAAATTATTTTAACACATGAAAATCAAGTTTTTTAAAAACCATGAGTATTCAGAATCGTGAAGAATGCTCAGTGTTTAACTAAATTAGTAAATTCGAAAGACTGATTAAAGTGAAAAAAAATTTTTTCGTAGTCAACTGATGAATTCTTCGAAAATCTTTTTCCATTAAAGTATCTCAGTTTTTGATATATATTAACTATAATAATATGAACAATAATTACGAAAAAAAAAAAAATGATGTATATATAAATACGACCTGACGACGCTGAAAAAATTTTCTTCGAATTTTGCGGCGATTAAAAGCGTAGTAAAATTTCATGATAACCCAGATAAATTTTTTCGGTCATTTAAAGTATACTGTATATATTAAAATGATTGATTAAAAAAAAAAAGTGAATATATTTAACAGATAAATTCAAGGTATATTATTCGTTATAATATAGTAAACACAATAAACCACCTCCAATATACAAATTTAATTAATGTAAATAAATTATATCATCTACTTTGCTCTTACTTTAGACTTCGAAAAGAACAAAAAAAAGGGACTCTTTATTTGTTTCTATACTTGGACTCATTTAGTTTCCTTCTGTGTAGAAGTTTTCAACATGTTACGTGTTTACTCAACAGATTGTATCACTTGATTAATGTCATATATAAAAAACCAGATTTTTTTTTAGATTAATTTAATATACTGTATTTATTTCAATTGTGATTCATTACTTAAAAGGAAATTTTTATCTGGAGACTGAAATGCATGTATAACTTTGATGAAACAAAGTATTAATATTGGTATTATTATTAAACATTGTTTCTTTATATAAATGAACAAAAAAAAATGATGCGATCATGAAATTTTATTGGAGTCCATTCAATATAAAAAAGCGGACGCCTTTCAAAATATTTTTTAAAAAAAAAAAAAAAAATCATTAAATTATTTCATTTATTTTCAAACCTCATATTCACAATATTCCCTCAAACTATTGTTTTAGATAAACAATTTCAAAATGAACGCACTATGTGATTTAAAAAAGTTCAATAATAAGTTACCGCATGAGGATTCGAAACTTACCGCACGACCTCCATTCCCCCCAAAACTTACCGCGTATGACCTAATCCCAACAGAAGTTTCAAGTAAAGCTGAAAATGTAAGAATACCGAATGCATTTATAGCTTATAGAATGGCATTGGTTAGAGAATTGAAATCACAAAAAGTTGCTAGTCATCGATCAAACGTTTCAACTTACGCAAGTCGTCTATGGGCAGAAGAGCCTGAACATGTTAAAGAAACTTATAGAAAGATGGCAAATGATGCCACAATATTACATAACAAGTCAAGAGGGATAACTTTTCTCTGTTACGAACAATGCAATTCAAATGAAAAATGCAAAAAAAGGAAAAGTTCGGTTCTAAATGAAAATATAACGCAAAATATCGAACCTGATATTCCTTCATTAAAAATTCAACCACAAATACCACAACAAGTTGATGTAATGATGACGCCTCCACAGTCCGATTTTGATCAATCATATTTCAATAATAATTCAATGGCCAATCAGACTTTTCAAGCTGTTAATAGATCGAATGTATACGATCAAAATATGGCTAATCCAATTGGTATGAATCCATTTTGTGGGAACCTTTTTGGAAACAGGTTGAGCCTTGAGCAACGTGTTCAAAATTTGGAGCACCAAATGGCTATATTTCATCAAATGTGCCTTGGTGGGTTTCATTATCAAACAACGTAACAATCTAATCATTATCACCATCATTAGCACCTTTTAATTCTAATTTAATGAGCGAGATAAGAAGGACATTCACGGCTCTTTTTTCTTTTTTTTAAAAAAAAAAATATTTCTTAAAGTTGTACTACCAATTTTTTTTTAAATTTGTATTGATAAGTATTAAAATGTAATGTTATATAAATTGTGTAACCGATTTTTTTAGTGAGACATACAAAAAATTTTAGTTGGATCGATTAGAAATCGCCCCAAAAATTTTATCAATGTACTCAAATATTCATAATAAAATTAAATAAAATGCATAGACTTAAATTTTAACGCAATAAACTTTAAATTTTTTTTTATTAAACCCAATCAAAAATTTGTCATGCAATTAAACCAATGAAATAGCCACGTCTAACTGGATAAGGAAGTCAATAATGCTTTTTGAAGATTTCATTCAAGTTTTTTTTTTTTTTTGGTTATAACCATATAAATTTAAAGTATAAAAATTAAATTTTAACTGATCATTAACAATTTCTCTTATTGTGAGTGTAAGAAGAATCGTCTAACCGAAAAAAGAAATATGGGTAATTTTTAAAGGACTGTCAATTACATAACGATACGATAATATCATAAAATTGAAATGATGCATGAAGATGATCTCTAGCTCAATGATATCTTTGGTTATGCATCACGAAAACGTAAAGTTTCCTTTTTTCTCA
The DNA here is from genome assembly GCA_946474995.1 of Funneliformis geosporum. Lineage (NCBI taxonomy): Eukaryota > Fungi > Glomeromycota > Glomeromycetes > Glomerales > Glomeraceae > Funneliformis > Funneliformis geosporum. Next base: position 11,250 of record CAMKVN010001621.1, read on the forward strand.
TTCATGAGAATTTGTAACGGATTAAAGATAAATGATAAGAAATCATTTAGTTTAAAATAAAATCACTTGTTTTTCATTTTTATAAAGCATGTTCTTGAATGTAAATCGACCGAAGATTTACAATATTTCCTTTTATTTCGTAAATGAATTGAAATATTTCAGGTAAAAATTAGTGTTACAATTTTTTATTTGAAACTTTCACATCTAAAATGATCTAGAGTATTTGTTGATAGCAATATCAAATATAGGGTAACATGATAAATACTTCGTTATAACGTTTACATCAAATGATTAGACTGTTCGTATTAAAATTCTAATAAAAGTTAATTTTTGTAAATATTTGCATGACTTCGAATTTGATGTTTGATTCGAACTATAGAATATCTAAATAGGCCAAGAAAACAAAAAAAAAGGTCTAAAAATAAATTATTTCTTTAAATTGTATACTAATACGCTTACTTCCGTGTATCACGCGAATATAACTCCTAATCTCAACAATTAATTGCATTTTACTTAAGCGACAGATAAAATTTATATCTTTTCATCTTTGCATCAACTTTTTATTCAAAAAAATGAATGATTCTTTATTGTTCCCAGACTTTTAAGTAATCAATAAAAAAAATTTTTTTATCTTGTTTGTTTTTTTTCAAAAACAGTTAATTTTTATCATTTGTATTACACGCGTGTCGTTGGATCTTTCAACATGTGGTACGTAAAATCACGAAAATGAGTAAATATTTAAAATATTATGCATAATTTCTTTATCCCCGATAATCATTATAAATTGATCCGAATGATCCGTTTTTTTCTCTTGATGACATTTTCACCTTGTTCTAAGATAAAAACTCATATTTCTATTTAAGGTTAACATTTATTTGTCATCTTTTAAATTTTATTAAAAAAAAAAAAAAAAAAACATTGCGGCAAAATTGTTCCACAAGTATAAAACAACGACTTTTCTAAATTTAAAAATTTTTTATATTATTATCAAATTACAAAAAATTTTTAGTGAAATTAAAGATACCGTACATATTGTGCGTGTTAAAAAGCAGCGTTAATCATAAGTTTAAAGATTTTCGGAAAACGTGTGAATTTGAAGCCACTTGTGAAATTCCAGGATTAATAAAAAGAAATTTTTTTTTAGTGGTATCATTGAATGGTACTATTTTAGTCAATTGCATTTGTTCCACATTATGGATCACAATCACAAAGTAAATTTGGATCTGCATTAAAATTTTAAAAATGATTTTTTTGATCAAAGTTAGTGGTTGATGCTTTTGGAAAAATGTGTAACCAAATATACGGTACTTCTCCTTAAATTGATGACTATTAAAAGAACAAAAGAACAATTATACTCGATAAAGAACTTTGTTATTTTATGCTTTGAAATTATATCTTTAGTAAATTGAAGAGGTACAACATTTCGTTAAATGTTTATTGCCTAATACAAAATAGGAACAAATTATTATTACAAAGGTAAAAAAAATTACTATCCCTTATCATTCATGTTCATGTTTCAAGGGATTAAAAATTTTTTGTCTCTCATTGTACTAACTATTAAAGGGTTGGTCAACGATGAGGAGTCATGCAAGTTTCAAATTATTTGCAGATGTAATCTTTTCCTGATTTATCGATAAAATACAAACGTAAATCATTAAGGTCACCTTGAATAAATATTATTTTTTTTTTGTTTATTACTATACACCTCATGAATTTGTATTCAAGGAAAATAATTTCCCCGATAAACTTTCTAAATACGAAAGATTGAATATGATGCAATATTTGTGGAACATTTCTTCTTTTTTTTTGTTTCTTCGACTTTGTTATTAGTAAATTTGTTGTCCAATATTTAGAAAATCTTACATTTTTTTGAAACTTTTTATTCAAAAGTTTCAGAATATTAATTACTGATTTCTAAATTTTTTACTTTTTTGGAATTTAAACGCTCTTGCTTCCTTTTTTTTTCTTTTTTTTTGTTAGCATTCATCTCAATGATAATATAATCTTTCATCAACGCATTTTATTAGATTCATCAATCACCAAATTTAATAATGAATAATCGAGATGAAAAATAAGATCCTTCCATGAGGTGATTACATTTCAAACTAAACCTTTTTGAAAAGTTCTCCTACATCGTTATTTTCGTTAGTTTAGCATCTTTCGAAATCGTTCAATAGGTCCAAAAGTTGTGTCATGATACATATAATTTCTTTGTTGGAATTGGGAAATGAATTGATTTAACAAAAAAAAAAAAATTCCTTGATAATTATTTTACAGTAGTTAGATGATTATACTGTATGTACGTTTATTATTCCTTTTATTTTTAATCCTTCAAACATCCAATAGTAAATACAACGATAAAATATTATTAATATATATTTTTTAATATAATAAACAAGTTTAAAATAAATTTTTTAATTGATCATTTTAAATATACTTATTTTCCAATTAATTTCATTGTATGTATTAACTGCAATTTTAAATACTCGGAATAATTTTTTTTTTGAGATTTTGCTTAAATCTTACTTTAATTTACAAAAAAAAAATCATTAAGAATATATTGTAAAGTTTAAATGTATTTTTAATCATTAAAATTAAAAGTTTAATAAATAAATTTATTTATATTAATTATTAAAAGATAAAATTATTATTAAAAAATTTAACAATAAAATTATTTAAGATAAATTAGAACTCTATCAATTATAGATACATATCGATATATTATAACTCTAAAAATAAAGTTTATTTAATTAATTTATTTAATGTAAAAAAAAATAAATCTTATTTATTAATTTGAATAATTTTATAATTCATTTATTAAATTAATTAACTTGATAACTATTAGATAATATATATAATCTGATAAATTAACTATTAATTTAATTATTATTATTTTATTAAATTTAAACTATTAAAAACTTTTATTAATTTAAAAGATATAAATATATTAATAATATTTATTTAATAAAATAAAAATTTATAATAAATCATAAATATATTAATTAGAATTTATTATATATTATAAAATTAATTATAATAATTATAAAGTAATTAAATATGTTATATTAAGTTTGGAAATTAGATTTAAATGATAAAAGTAACAGTAAGAAATTAGAATTATAATAAAATAAATTGATATTAATAATTAAGTATTATATTAAAATTATAAATAAATTAAGAAATTTTTTTTTTTCGCATATGTGATATATCGTAGGTATCACATGATAAATAATTGCTTGTAACATAATAATAAAAGTTTATAATCGTTATTAATAATTTTATCACATGATACAATTATTATATTATGATAATATTATGATACGAATTTATTGTATTATTGATTTTTTTCTTATAATTTAACATTACTCTTCTTTATCTTTTTTCTTATTCTCATATTATCATGAATAATAATTATATAACTAATAATTTAGAAAATGTTCTTATAGGAAATAAAATTTCAATTATCACATCAAATCATGATTTTAATAGAGTTGAAACTAACTTCATAACATTGCTTACTGTAAATTTTTACCAAATTAAAATACCTGTAACTCATATATAAATAAGTGGAATAAGAATAAAGGATTTAATATTATAAAATATAGAGTTTGTTAAAATAATGATATTATTAAAAGAAAAACTTACATTTATGAATATGAAAAGTTATAAATTCAACTCTAAAAAGATACAGAACTAAAAAGATATTATTTTTTCAACAAATAAATGTTTCTTATCCTAATGTAAAAAATCCAAATTCTGTAATTTTTATTAATAAGTTTGTAATGAGCATAATCACAAGTTACATGTTGAAGCTATTATATTTGAAGAAGAAACTTTTTTAGTACTGATATGATAAATGATGTAGAGGTTGGAACCGACCCAAAAATCCTTAACCGGTTGATAACTGATTAAAAATTTTTTTAACCGATTAATTAACCGGTTAAATTTAATTCAGGCCGGCATTATAAATTTGGGCAAAACTAGCAAATTTTGCAATTGCAAAAAATTTTAATTCTGCCCAAAAATTAAATTTCAGCTAAAGTTAACATTAGTTATTTTAACCGGTTAAAAAAATCTTTAACCGGTTAACAAGATAAACGTCTTAACCCGTTAATTAACCGGTTAAAAATTAACTGATTCCAATCTCTAAAATATGTGATGTTTAAATTTTAATACAATATTATAAAATATGTATATTAGTACAAAGAAGAGATTTGGAAGGTAAATGTTCCTTTTATTTAATTTATAACAAAGATTTATATACTATAATTTATCTAACATTCAAATTATTTTTAAAGATAATACACAAATGTTGAATTAGCTTGATCATTAAAAAGATAAGGTCCTAGATAATTGTTGCAAGAGAATAAAATGATGATAATACATTAACACATATAATGTAAATCACTCCTAAACAAGTAAAAATTGGATTCAGTATAATAACTATGTTTTTAATAATATTATTCATAAAACAAATAAAAGTGAAATAATATTATCATACTTTGTAGGATTTGATTGAAATAGACAAAACACACTTTCTGTATAACTCATATTTGGCTGTTTAAATAAATCATAAAAGCTACTAATATACAACTAATTGTTATCTTAACTCTTAACTAATTCAAATCTAATGATTGATGCTGCAATAAAAGAGGTATTTATAATTATTTATCCAATACACTATATATATCATATTATATAAAATCTTTATAACAATCTTCAAAATCTACTTAAAAATCAATAAGATAAATTCTTCAAGATTTTATTAATGCAAAAATAATATTATTTTAATAACATTTGATATTCATTTATCAAATTATTTGAAGATTATCCAAGTAATAAAGATTATTTGAAAGGATTATATAAATTAAACAAATATTAAGTATATTTATATATTGCATTAAATTTACTAGAAGAATGATCACAATATAAAGAATTAAAGCTATAAATACATATATCAAAAGATTATTATAAAATTCTAATGATTTTCTTTATAAACTTATGAATGAAATACATAGATTATTTAATCAATAGAATAAAAAAAACTAATACTTATATTGTAAGCTTATCATACTTTCAATTAAAAATATAGAAAACTTCAATTTTCTATTCACAGAAGTAAATAAATATTGCCAAGAATTTTAATACCATCAATATTAAAGATATAACATGATAATTTTAATTAATTACTTTATTATACAGTTTATTTAATTAGCAAATAAGAATATATAATTGATGAGTTAATAAAAATTTGTTAAATCCTAAAAATAATTATACAGAGAATCCCTAAGTGATTTTATATTAATTATTAGAAATTGTTGATATTGCTAATATTGATAAATTATGGCTATTAATATTAGAAATTCATTAATAATAAAGCATCATATTATTTTTTTAAAGAATAATATTCATTTATGTTCAAATCTCTTAATTATCTGACAATGAATCATATATTGTCATTATTTTTAAGATATGTTAAATATATCTAAGGTTAGATTTTATATTAGATTATTTTAGCTTAATGGTATTATAAAATAAGAAAGTATCGCACGAGATATTTATTATTGCTGATAAATTTAAAATTGAAATAATTAGTATATTGCAGCAAGAGAATACATATATACTATTAATAAGAAAAATACAAAACCTTTTTAATTGATGAATGAATACTTTTGGAAAAAAACCTATAATATTCTTCATGAAGTATATAATAAAGCTTTACAAAAAATAAAGCAAAATCACAATGGTTAATTAAAATCTTAGAAGAGTTTGTTAAAGAGGATAATAATACTGATGAATTATCTAATAAAAAGATAACCAATCAAAAAATTATTATGATAAAAAAAATATTAGTTAAGAATTTCAGTTGTAAAATTCAAAAAAAAAACATATAAAGTGAGACTGTTAAGTACAAAAAAATATAAAGGCTTTCATAAAAAAGAATAAGTAAAAAGAAACAACAAAAAAAGTGTAAAAAGTATGATTAGTTTGACTATTATCAGAAAAATTGTAATATATAATAATGTTATATTTATTAATGTGAATATATTATTTAATAAAGTTAAATTTGCTTGCTTATTATGATCATTATTATCATTTATTTGTATCATATGGGAGCTTTGCTATTAAAAATGGATTCCGAAGACTTTAACAAAAAATGAGATTTTTGATTCATATTATAGTATACTAAATGAACTTTATTTGGTTAAATTTTTAGAGTCTA
>CAMKVN010001622.1:0-17469 GCA_946474995.1 Funneliformis geosporum
TATCAGTATTTAATTATACTTTTTACTATAATTTAAACTCAACTAAATTTTTTATTTAAAAAAATAATTTAAAATTTTAGACCGTCATCGTAAGTTAATTTAATAATTATCAGTATTTAATTTTACTTTTATTATAATTTAATTTAACTAAATTTTTTATTTAAAAAATAATTAATAATTTATAATACTATCAATATAGTTTGTAAGTTATTAAGCATGTTATTAAATAATTTGATTAAAATAATTTTAATTATATAAATTTATATATTATTACAATTTACTATAAATCAATTTATATTTTTTTATTAAAATTTAATTATATAAATAAAAAAATAGCTGGTAAGTTAATTTTTTTTTTTCATTTGTTATATTATATTTCAAATGATTTAAACTTATTTTTTTAAAAAAAAATATTAATATATTTACTAAATGTTTTTAAATTATTTAATTATGTAATAAAAAATAAAAAAATTAAGATGTATTTTATAAAACAAATTATGAAAAATTTATTATGAAAATTAATAGTAATTTACAACATAAACAAGGAAATTTTTATGAAAAAGGTAAAGAAATACAAATGGATTTAAAAAAAGCATTTGATTGGTATCAAAAAGCAGCTGAAGAAGATGATAAATTTGCACAATATTATTTGGGTTTATATTTTTTGTATGGATGGAATAGTGAAAAAAATATAGTTAAAGCTTTTGAATGGTTTAAAAAATCAGCTATACAAGAACAAAGTGATGCACAAAATTATTTAGCATATTTATATGAAAATGGTATAGGAATACAAAAAAATATAAAAGAAGCTTATTATTGGTATCATAAAGCAGTAGAAAATCAAAATAAACTTGCACAATATAATTTAGAATTATATTATCAAAAAGATATAAATATTCAAGCTGAAAAATTTAATTTTTATTTGAATAATAATTTGGCTTATCAATATAATAGTTATGAGCAAAATAATTTAGGAAATTTTTATGAGAATGGTATAGGAATATCAAAGGATTTAAAGAAAGCATTTTATTGGTATCAAAAAGCAGCAGAAAATAATAATAAATTTGCACAATATAATTTAGGTTTATATTATCAAAATGGATGGGAAGTAGAAAAAAATGATGTTAAAGCATTTGAATTGTATGAAAAGTCAGCTAAACAAAATAATAGTAATGCACAATGTTATTTGGGATTTTTATATAAACATGGTATTGGGATACAAAAAGATTTAGAAGAATCTTTTAACTGGTATCAAAAATCTGCAAATAATGGTAATGAAATTGCTCAATATAATTTGGGTAATCTTTATCAAAATGGATGGGGAATTGAAAAAAATGAAATTAAAGCATTGGAATGGTATAAAGAATTAGCTGGACAAAATAACAAGTTTTTTATTGGAAATGACGAATTATTGGGTATGTACTATATATGTATTATGTTTTAAATATTCAAATTTTATTATTAACTTATTAAATATATAGAAATAACAAAAGATGAAATAGCTGAAAACCAAAATATAGACAATATATTTAATCCTTTTAATTGTATTCAGTTTAATAAACCTACTGTTGATGTTAGTAATAGTAATGAATCATATATTTGGAATAATGCAAATGATGAAGTAAATTTAGAATTTATTTCATTAAAGGCAACTATTTCCCCCGGAATTTCTGCAACTTCATATATTGAAGTTGAGAAATTGCAGAATTTACTTATTAGCCGAAAAGATGATATTGATTGTATTTTAAAATCACAGCCTGTATACATCATAGGAATTGATTTTCAAAAAAATTCTACTAGCCCATGTATTGCCTGTTGGGTTGCTAAGCCTCTTGAAATTCCAATTCTAGAAAGTCTTGAAACTATGTTTGAAGATAAGTTTGACGTTATATGCCATATAGTAAAACCAATTAATATGAACGATAGTAATAATAATGAATTATTAAATAATCCTGATGTACTGTTTTCAAGTGATAACAATCTCTTTTCAAATAATAGAGGAAATTTTAAGAAACGGCAAGTGGGTAATAATGACGATAGTAATGATAACGATAATTATAATAATAATAATGAACTCAATCATAAAAATGGTAAGAATAATGGTCATGATGACAATGGTGGTAAAAGTGGTGATAATAGTGGAAATGGTGGAAGTGGTGACAGTAATTGTAATAGTGATGGTAATGGTAGTAATGGTAACGGAGATAGTGATGATGATATTAATGGTGATGATGATGATGATGGTGATGGTGATGGTAATAACGGTAATGGAATAGTTAATAAAAATAAAAAGATTCATGTTGAATCTAATGTTAATGCTGAAGTTAAGAAACCAGATATAATTCAAGATTTTAATATCACTGCTAGTATTTGGGCAAAAATCGCTCCTTTTGAAGAGAATGTCAGAATTCTAAATTATAAAATTGATGTAATTGGTTGTGGAATAGGAGATATGCTTAGTGATAGGTGGACATCATTAAAAAACTTAGGCTTTGGTTATTTTCTTTATTCTATTGAAGTTAATATTTCTCCTATTCCTGAAAAAAAACGAAATTTTACTTTAAAAGGCATATCACAACCAACACAATCAAATCGAAAAGTTGAATTTTCAACAACTAATGATAATAATGTACAAGTGGGAAGTTTGAACGGTATTACAGGTGGTATGAGAAGGGTTTATAATACCAAATTCTCATCGAATGAATGGAAATTATCTTATAAAGGTCCTATTGCTGAAGGAGAGCGTTGGTTATATCAATACGTTGATAATAATCTTGATAAAGATGACAGAAATAGAGGAAGTTTTGCTCCTGGAGCCCATTATGGTCAGTGGATTATTAAGAAAGATATGCAAGGATTTTGTATTACAATTACTCAAGTATTACGCTGTGAGGTTACCCATGGTTGGCGAAGATTTCTTCCACATACAAAACCAAATTTATTGAAACTTTGCCCAGTGATGTCCCATACTCTTAAAATAACCTTTAATGATCTTAATGATTTTAATGCAAAATTTACAAAACTCAACAAAAGATATTATACTAATAATGACGATATTAACCTTACAGTTGGAAGCAGTAAAGTAAATAATTCTGAAAACCAAAGTATTGAGGATTTGAATGGAAAGATTGATTGTCATATTACACAAAAGGTCTAATCGTGTTTATCTTTATTAAGTTATAAATTAAGTTACTGTTTTTATTGTTTATATGAAAATTTATTGTAAATTATAATTTGTTCAACAATGATTATAGAGTATATAATTTTTTTTACATAAATAAAATCATTTTGTAATTGAGCAACTTTAAAACCGATACTAATGTTAAAATATTTAAAATTTTAAGTATATAATGATTAAATTAAGTATTTATTTTTCCTTTATTTTAAAATTATCGTTGTTATTTAAACAGCATTAGTTGTATTTATTTTCTTGTATGAAATAATAAAATTGAATCAAATAAATGCAGAGTGGTTTCAAGTAACAAATATTTGTTGGGTACATAATTTATAACTTTTTATTTTATTTCCATTCCTAATTATGGATTGATTTAGTATAATAATAATGACTGTCCAAATACTATTGAAATTGAAATTGAAATTTAATAAAAAATTTATAAATCAAAAAAATTCAACGATTAAGCTTTTTCTTCCGGCCCGAACCGTAAAAAAAAAAAACTAAGCGGAAAGATAAAAATCAAAAAAGAAAAATAACTGTTAAATAAATACAGCTAATACGGCAACACAGATGCGATCCAACCCGAAAGAGAGGAAACTAAAAAAAAGAAAGGGTGTAAGGCCCGGAAAAAATACAAAACATACGCTCTTGCGACTGCAATTTCTGCGACTGTAATTTTATTATTGATCTAGCTTGATTTAGATTTGAAATTTTTTCGACGAGAAATTTTCAATTTTTTTATTTATACGTATATAAGAACGTCTGAAATATCATATTTTCATTTAGCAACTTAACAAAATTGAAATTGTTAGTTTATTCAGCGCAAATAAGTGGAAATAATAAACTTCCTAAATATAAGGTTAAACAAGATTGTATAAGATTTTTTGAATCCTTTAAAGTTTGTTCATCGAGTCCAAAAAGTCAATTTTTATTAATTTAAGCGAGAAGTAGGATAACTATAAAACTTATTTTAGCAAATGGCAAATTCGAAAAATTCATGTTTGGATTTCGACTTTGACGGGTTTCTTAATAAAGAGTTTCGAAATTAATCTTAACCATTGCAGTGGACGCATAGAAAGTAATTATCCCCAAAAGTAATTTAAATAATTGGATGATTCCTGTCAGTCTTATGAGACCTTTGAGCTTTGTTCTTATAAGACAGAAATACTCGACGAAAGCTACATAGGCGTTCAAAATTTTCCCATTAATTAACTGAAGTAAATAAATCTATATAATATATGGATCCATCTATGACTAACTTAAGCATAAACGGCATGTTTTAGTCACTTAATCCCTACATTAATTGTAATTTAGTTTAGTTACAAGAACGCATCAAACATTAAGAAATAAATCGTATAAAGTAAAATAATCACTAATAAATATTAACGTTATTATGTAACTCATTACAGAATCTTTAAATAGATGCAAACCTTTAGATGTTTTCGCATAAAGAGGTCTTCATTATCATCTATTATCAAGATTATGATAATAAACTTTTTATTTGAAAAAACAATAATTTAGTTCTGAATAAATCTTCTATATTAACAAGTATAATTTGATAATTGTCTGTTATATTTTAATAATTATTCTAATGATTTTAAATAATTTCCTGGAAACATAACTAGATTTTTGATTTTAATATATAGATAGTTGCGACCGTATTTATTAATATAGCTTATCTGTCAAGTATAGACTTTCATTAATTATTGTATAAAATCATAAAATTAAATCTTTTGAAATTTCTGGAACTGGATTCGTGATTACCCGTGGTATCTTTTTTTTATTTTAACTTTATAGTTAATATCATCCTCAAATTTTGATACGCACGTTAAATTGCAAGTTATAATGTAACGATATAGTCTTTTAGAAACGTTTCTTTCATTATTTTTTTTTTAGGACGCCGAACTTGAACAAACCGTCTTTAATTAAATTGGTTACATAAAAAAATACACTTTTTGTAAACGGTTCAGATCTTGAAACTTTATTCGGGAGTTAGTTATCTTTCTTTATTTAAATCTTTCACCAACTTACCCAATAAAAAAAGATGATCCGTGTTTTGTTTTTCATGTTTTTATCGTGAAGGGCTCATTTTCACAGAGTTTATAATCTTTAAGTCACGGGCATTTTCATGCCTTTTACACGGATTCCCGTTTTCATGGAATTTTACAGAAGCCATGAAGAAATAATGGAAATGTTCGGACAAGACAAATATTTTTTATCATACTGATCCGGAATATATTCTTGGATGAAGGTTGAATTATCTTTTTTTTAAAAAAAAAAGGACTAACATAATTTTGTGTAACTTGATGCCTTAGGTTGCAATCAGTTTTTTATTTTATTTTTTTTAAAAAAAAACTAAATAACATCTCACCATCCAGAACCCATAATTAACCCTTGGAATCTTTGATTGAAGATAAGCCCCAATATATTTTTCATGATATCGCAAAAGACTTGTCAAATTACAGTAAGAAGACATTAGAAGAATTACGCGAAGTTTCGATGACATCTTATCTTCGAGATAATGCTAAATATAACATCCATCAACATTATGACAATGAGTGGATAAAAATGTCTGTACGAAATCTTGTAAATTTATACGAAAACACAGATTCAATAGACTATACCGGCCTAAATTTCACCAAATTCCCTAAATCTCCATCTCTAATATAAAGGGCAGTAGTTGAAATCTTGCTATGCCCCAAAACTTTTTGTAAAACGGGTAATTGTCCGCTGACGGTCAAATTAGCAGTTTTGACTTCTAATGAGAAATCATTATGAAGATTTGCTCCCCATAATATTAATTTAATTTCTTTAATAGTAAATAATATATTATTTAAATGTATGTAATGTTGAATTTTGAAAAATTTATTTTTTTGTTTTGGATATATCCAGACATCAAAACAATATCCAAGTTTAATTTTAATCTAAGTCTGAATATTTGTATAAAAAACATTGTAGGCAGGTGGATACACACTGGTAAATTTAAATGTGTATATACAGGTATATCCAAGAAAGGTTAGGTATCATACCTGAAACAAAACGAACGTAATTTTTATTTTCGATTATTTAGGTGTATCTGCGTCATTATATCTCGGTTTCAATCAATTAATAAAGATGGTATAATCAAATTAAATTTTTTCGCTATTTTCCCGATTCAAACATGAGGAGCTTAAAGAAGATTCAATCTATCCAGCCCTAATAACTTTGTTTTTCAGACCATATTTTATGGAAATGGATACATAGATTTCATTCCAACCTTTTAAAGCACGTATCGTGTTTATCTAATATTGAATTTAATCATATAGTTAGTTAATGACGCTATGCTATTAAGGCTTTACATTTGTTGATTATCTTTATAAATATAATTTAGAAAACATCAGCAGATTTTCAATATTTCCAATTGCTGAAAGTTTGGACGAACCTTACGATCCTCATTATAATAAAAAGGGTTGGTAGTTTGAATGATTTAATCCTCCACAAATATAAAGATATCACGTGGAGTAAAATGTTAGTGATTGCTAATGATATCATGCCACCTTAACATGTTCTCAAAAACATCAATCATTTGGTAAACCGAACTTTTCTACTGCAGCCAGTCACCTTCGGTTTTTCATGATGTTCTTATGATCGATAATAACGTGAGTAACGGTTGGGCTGAAAATAATTCCAACATAATGTTTTTGAAGCTTATAAATGGCTTGATGAAAAACGTTAAACGAGGTAATCGATTTATCTTTGTGCATTAGTCGAAATGAAAAATTATTCCTTAATTTCAACATTGATAAAAATCTGTTTAACAACGATAATTAGGTAATTTAGTATTAAACTGTGAGCGAAGTGAAGAACAATATGTTGATACAAGGCTCGCTAATATGCTAATAAATGCTGGAGTCAAATCAATAAAATTGCCGAATTTTAAAATTGTAGTCAAACAACACGAACAGTCAAAATCATGAATGCCGATCAACTTAAACGTGTTCATTTGATTCGTGATAATAGCGAATTGTAAATAATGCGTATTCCATATATTTATTCTCCTTATGCTTCCTAAGACATTAAGCCATGTACCCAAAGTATTCCAAATATTTGTAACTTAAAACATAACAATGATTTGTCAGAGGAAGTGTTAACGTATTGATATAATTAGTTATTCGGCGCAGATTATTTTAAAGCTTTCTAATTTTTTATGCCTTTAAATTTTTATTCTTTATTATCACTTTCCTATCTTATTCTTCATTTTTTTTCTATTATGTCAAAGTCAAACAAAAAACCTTTATTCAACTATCATAAATAAATATTTTAAAGCTTTTTTCGTCAAAATAAAGCTAAAAATATTTTTATAACAAATTTTAAAATAATAATATGAACCTAGCAAAAATAGGAAATAAGATGAAGTTGCAGTTCAATTAGTACATAGCAAACTCTTTAAATACAATTTTATTGCGAAAAAGAGCGATTGTTCCGAAGCACAAATACAACTAAAATCCTTATTTTTATTGTAAAATGATTTAGTACCAAAATATTAATATTTAACAAATGAGAGTAGAGTCGATTTATACCAACTGATCTCTCAATTCCAACATTTATAAAGAAAAGAAAATACTTTAATTAATAGCTTAGTTTAAATAAACTGTCTTCATGACAAATCACTCAAAGGTCCTCAAAGGTCAAAGTAAATGGGGTCGTGTAAATATGACTTAAATCCAACAGATAGTAGTACCAGCCGTTAGAGTCAGAGTCGACGGATGAGTCGGATGAGTCGAATGAAAATTGTCTAACGGCTGACTGAGCCGACTCCAAAATTTGCACCGGCTGGTTCTACTACTAACAGGCATTTAAAGAAAATATCATTATTGATAATGGAAAATAAATTTGTGATATTAATGCAGTGAATCAAAAAAATGATGTTTTGTCATTTAGAGATCGTAATCAAAAGTATGAAATTGATTTTAAATTGCTAGAAACAATTTCCATGTGATTCTGCTTAAAACACTAGATTTTGAGGCCCAAAATATGTTTGTTACAACTTTTTGGAAAGTCATTTTGATTTTATAAATTTTGGACAAGGTTTTTGACATAGGAAAACGCGTTCAAAGCTGTTCAAATTATCCGATTACCATTTTCAAAAACAATATTGCTTTGTTTCTTAAAAGTATTATCTTTTTTTAAAATTGAATTTAAGCCATGAGGGAACAGTATGTTTTTATTACTTTATACTTTTTAGATGCTAGAAGATTATTTTTTATAGCTTGAATGAAATTTGATTTATCTTTTTAAATATCTTAAATATTTAACACGGGAACAGATTTACATTTCCCATTCGTATTTTTAACAGCTGAATGTATCCTCTTTTCTAAACGATATCCTTTGATTAGATACTTTTCTCCTATTTTCATACTTTAATTGGAAATTCGTAAATATATATATATATGTAAAATGAAACTTTATTTAATTCTATAATTCACGAAATGATATTTAAACGAGGAAAATGAACTTTAAAGTAATTTATTTATTTCATTAATTATTCTGTACATATTTATTAATATTTCTTTATTAATCTATTTTCGTGCTGGCTGCTTTGCTGACAATAAAATGACGAAATGGCTTAGCAAATAAATTAGGCAATTTTCTTAGAGCATCTCATTGGATTGTCCTAATGATATCAGCTCTAAATATTCATGAATTGAGAATATTAAATCAACAAACATATGAAGCAGCTTATAAATAGCTCTCGAGCAAGCTTAAAATATTATCATAAATTCATTTATTGCAAAAGCGATTGACAAATGCTTTTGCAAGTGAGAAAATCCACGTCTATCAAGATTCATGTAATTGAAAACTATCTCCATTATTAGAAAAATATTTGGCTTCAAAAAAATCGTTTCCTATTCTATCTATGGCTTTGGATAATACGCGAATAATCAATTTCAAAATTGGAATTTATCAAATTGATCAGGTTTATCGGTCCTAAATTTACGAATCAAGTTGAAATTCTATAATCTATAATGGATCGGTTCTAAGAATTTTCATAACACCAAAAGTTCTGACTTAGTGAAGACTTTAAACCTTTTTAATGGGGCTTGTCTCAAAACTTTGATACATGACTGAGGATTTATCTCTAGGAGATTTACATATGCAGCAGACATTTCGTAAGGCAGATAATTAAAATTAATTTATTTATTTATTAGATTGCAAATATCAACATAATTGGGATGTCGATCAATTGATATTAAGAATGAAATAAATTTTACAAAGAATAAAAAGAAATAGTATTATTAACAAATATACAATTAAGGAGTCAGGTAAAGTTGGTAAGCTGTTTATTTGTGATTTAAAGCAATATAGTTCCATTAAGGGTTTGAGTAAAGTTGGTAGGCAGGTTATTTGAGCACGAACAAATCTAAGTACTTGTAATTTCTAAATCTTTGCAATCCTCCTTATATCTTCTATAATTATTAAACTATCAATAGTATCATCGTAAATAATGACATTAGTTGCATCTACTACATTCAACTGATGCGAATCATAATTTGAATCACGTGAATCACGTGAGACAATTCCCTATGTAATGAATGAGAAGGTTTTTCAGACAATTGCACGTTTTATTATTCATTAATTTGTTCATTTTCTAATACTTTTGTTTTGTATGAATTGCGTTTAATACATCAGCTATATTGTTCATGTCCGGACGATTTTCTGGCTCACTTGTCTCATTGTCCCTGCACTCTAAAAATCACATAAAAAATTTAATGAAATGATCGAAAACATTATCGTTATATATTTTAAAATTATAATCAAAGTAATATATTTAACTGTTTAAATGTTTTGATAAATTTCAGGAGTATCAGGAAAGATACCTTCTCTGGGTCTTTGTAAAATTTCTATAGCTAAAGTAACTTCATATTCTACACCTTTAACATAAAAAGGTGGTCGTCCACTTGATATTTCCCATAACAGCACACGATATACATCACCTTTTTCATTTAACGTATATGGTTGCAATGTATTGTCATTTTTTCTCTGCCTGTCAAATTTTTTGGATCAACATAAGGAAGTTCTCCAAATACTTTTGAATGTTTTTTAGTTGCTTCTTCAATTCTTTTAAATAATCCAAAATCCGCTAGTTTAATAACATGTTGATGAATCAATACATTATTGGAATGCTAATATAATAATTTTAAATTTTTATTATTAAAAGTATTGAAATCAAACGTATAAAAGTACCAAATCACGATACGATTCCTTTTTCATGTAAATATGATACTGCGCAAGCCAACTGTCACGCAAATTTGTATTAATCATCCCAAGTAAGCTTATAGTTTCTCAGTGCATCGTCATCGGCATATTCCATCAAATACTTTTTCAATTGATTATTTTGTTTTTCTAATTTTAAAAATATAATAAATGTTAAAAGCAAATTAAAATATCAATACATTTAATAAACTTTATCATGAACATATATTACTTTGTTTTGAAGTCATCCTATATAAGTGAATAATATTGCTATGAAATTCAACTCCATGATAAAGTTCGAACTAAATTATTACGAATATAAATTATGGTTTGATATATAAATAATTTATACTAAATAGACTGAAATGCAATATTGCCTTTGTAATTACCTCATGAACAAGTACTTTAACTGTGTCTTCATGAAATGATTTTAACGCATGGTATTGCTTTGTTTCAAGTTGATAAATGGATTGTCACAAACTAAAAGGACAGTTTTACAAAAAAATATAATAATGCCAGTTTACTTATACGCGAATAAAAAAGAATTATATAGAATATAATGAAATAAATTAAAAGGATCGATACTACTGTGGAATATATAAATAGATCTTTCCTTTGCAATGGAGAAGGCACTTGAAAAATTATCTTTCTGATATATTCATAGATATCAGCACGAGTGTCCTAAATCATGCCAAAAAATCTGAAATTTGTAAAGGAGGAGATAATGGCGTAAATTGATCGTGATAAAATTGGATGTAAATTATAAGCGATAAAGTTAATGTAAACATTATTTATGAAAATAAATTCCCATTGGATCTATTAGAAATATAATATTTACAGGTTTATTCTATGACGCCTTTTATACAAGAACCAATATTATAATAAATTCAATTATAGATTTTGAAGATTACTTTTTTCGGGTGGAGTAGGTGCCGTTTTCACTATATTTTCATTGAGAAAACCTCTATACCAGCAACTGTATTCAACTGTATTGGTAGGATTATAATCTTCGATGTATATGTTAATTTACTTCATACAAATATCCACCTAAGCTATTCCACCATCAAATCTTCTTCTGAGCCTAATTAATAGGGGATGATACATTTTGAATATACCTTTCGTTATCTATTTCAAAAGGAAAATAAATACACGTTATATTTCAACCTCATTTTTAGATAAAAGCATTACCATGACTTTTCACGCGTCCTTTCTTAAAACTTGCATTCCTGTATTATTCCTTTCCAATAGCCTTCCATATTAACCTCATATCTTTCTAATTTGATCTGTTTGTAAATCTCGTATGGTTACCAGCATCAAAGCTTTCGAGTCAGTACAAATCCTCATATGAGTACCACTCTTTACAAAATAAAGAGTACCTTTTCATTTAAACATAAATGTTCTAATCTACCCAGCTTCTTTTAAAAATGAAGTGCTCAGAAAGCATCAAGGTTTTTACAGTCTATTGGAGAAGAATTAAGAAGTTTCAAGAGGGAGAAATTAAAGTAAAAATTGATATGGGTGAAGTAATTATCATTTCTATGATATGTTTTAAAATAATCCACGAAATAATTTTTTTGACGAAATGATAAAAAAAGTGTATTAGAAGATACTTGTAGATGTTTAATTTTCAGAAAATTAAAAATATAGCGAACATATTATAAAATTTAAAAGTCACGTTTAAATGTAACACAAATTAAATAATTCAATATTGTGAATTAATTATAAGCTTTAATAGATATATGAAATTATAATTTAATAATTCTTAGGAGTACTGTCGTTATGGTTAGTGCGTGAGATTGTTCTAATCAAACGATCCCAGGTACGACTCCTGTTAATGGCAATTGATTGAAATTAGGTGATCATATTGATGTACAAAGCACAGCACATTTGTGACATGAGTCAATATGTGTTCTTTCAGGCATCTTGTGATCATCGGTATTAATTACAACTCAAAAATTTTTTATTCTTTTTTTTATCGAATTATTTGTTTCTAATTTTACAAAAATAATAACATTTCATTATTTGTTATGATTTCATTCTTTGAATATTATTTTAAGAAAATTATGTTTTGACTAGTACTAAGCATCCTTGAGTAAGCCCCATAAATTGTAAAGGCAAGATATTAAAATAACATGGAAATAATTTAAATTCTATTATTTTTCATTTGAGTTAATGAATATGATACAAAAAACACATACCTTGTATTTATTTTTCGTTTATATATAAAAATACCTAATAAATTCTATAGAAGATTTGTTCGAATTCAAATCAATAGAAATTTCGAATATACGAAAATAATCCAATGTTATTCTTATTTCCTGTTAATTAATCTCACACTCTCACACAACTTATATTATAAAATTTACTATTGGTTACAGTTATCAATTAATTCAAGAAAATATTGATTTTACGCAGGTTATATATTTTCCTGTAACAACGCACGAATTCTTTGATATGAGATTTATGAAAATTATTGGCTGCATATTTGCATTTTGCTTCTCTTGCTTAAAATTATTATCATCGAGAATATTTTCCCTTATTTTATTGCTTTGGTTTTATTTTTTATTATTAATTATGCATTTAGACAAAACCTTCCATTTTTTATTTTACAAACTAAGTAAACTTTTTTTGTATTACAACTAAAAAAAACATTCTTGTTGTTTTACATTAGGACGAATTATTCTGTTTACTGGATTAGGTGGGTGTATTTTTTAGTTATAATATGAAAATCCTTTCTTTTATATTAACTGAGCGAGTCCCCCCTTTTTTTATTTTATTTAGTGAATAATAATAAAAATACGATCAATCCATAAGACTAAACACTAAATTCTTACAGCTGTTCTTAAAAAGTCAAGTTCAAATTAATGTTAAATATGTTATATGAAAACACAACGCCTATATACCAACACTTCTGAGTCAATGTTGGTGTTGATTATAACAAAAGAAGACGTACAACTTCTTCAGAATCATGCAAGAAAAAATCCAAGAAATTATATTATCTAGTTTTATATCACGTGATAGGATGCGTTGCATGAGCGGGATTTATAAGTACAGTGAGAAAAGAAAGTATTCACGATTTTATAACAAATATAAATATCACAAATCGCGAATACTTTTATTGTTAATAGTTTTTATTTCATAGTTGAAAAGTAAGGCATTGAAAGCGTTGCGATAGTTACGTTAGATATTATTTTCAGTGGCTCAACGGCAAAAATGTCAGTCAATAAAGAATATGAAAAATTGTATTAAAGCAATTAAAGAAGTATAATTTATTTATTTAACATTTATTTCAGTAAACATGAAAATGTACATCTTTAACTGTATTAGGAATAATAATTTTTGAAAATTCAGATTGTTATTGGGTATCCAGTTCGAATTTTCTCTTTTTTCTTTGAGAAAATTGTTTTGAATTAGATATATTTTTTAATTTTTCTTTCCTTTTAGCTATTTAAAAATAGAGTTATAATCAAAATGTAAAAAATATATAAAATGCATCAAAAAATATTTTACCGTTATTATTTTTATGAGTTGTATTATCATTTATATTTGAATCTGAATTTTCGTTGGTGTTCTCTTCACTGGACTTTAATACTTCTCCACTTGGACTTAAATATTCCTGTTCTTTATTTGATTCTAAAAATTACTAAATTATTAAATTTATAATTATTATTAAAAAAAAATAGATAAAATTTAAAATTTTACCAGAACTTTCTAAATCACTGCTATAAATATTATCATTAAAGTTAGTCCATAAATTTCCAAAAAATATTCAAATTCTTCCACTTCAATATCTTCAGGAATTAAGCTAAACGTATTTTGAATTTTTCTTGCTTCATCTAAACTTATGTAAGTTTTACTCCTTCTCGTGACCTATGACCAGAAAATTCTATAATTTCATCTTCTAAAATATTTTCATCTTTAAGCATTTGTATTATTGTTCTATGTATTTTGTTCATCAGATAAATTAATACCTGTTAAAGTTGCAATTTGATGTAACATTTTCCCTAATTTATTTTGACTCATTCTATGTGTTTTATACCATATTCCTTTATTTAGATCTAAATAAATAAAAATATTTAATAATTAAAATTAATAAATAAATAAAATATATCAATAAAATTTATTTACCTTTTTTTGATCTTGTAGTTTTCTAAAAAAAAAAATGATAAAGATGCATTTGAAAGTCTCATTGATTTATATTTTAGAATATCATATATAGGTCTATAAATGTTTCCTTCAAAATCAGATAGAAATGGAATTTTTCACGATATAGATTTTCCAAATTTGTTTCTAATTCTAATACCTCTTTGATTATTTTTTTAATAAACATTTCTAAGTTTAATCCACAATCATTTCTTCAAGTTATTTGTTTATCTTCAATTTTGTAAGCATCACCATCTCTAAACCACATAATAATGAAATCCAAAAAAATACTCTTCTAATTAAAGATTTATTATCATTGCCATTCATGAATGAATGATCTAATATTTGTTTTATTTTTTGTCTAATTAATGAATCAGCTTGTTTGGTCTCTCCTAATCCTTGAATTTGAAGTTGTATCATTTTATCATCTAATGTTTTTATTGCTAAAAGAAAAGTGTATTGATCCCAAATTTTGCATGGTTTAATAATAGATTCTTTCTTTAAATATCTTGCTAATGATGCATAGCAATTATACACAGACTCTGCTTTATAGTTTCGCCATTAAGTTTCTTAAGCCATGTAATAAATTTGCATAGAAATTCTTTAAGTTTTTTACAAGTATCATATTGGTTAATATATTTTATTAAATTAACTTCTTTATTAAATTTATCAATCATACTAAGCCATTTTGATGTACATTTATTTGTATTTTTACTTTTAAAAGTTATTGCAATTGATTTATTTCTTCACAGGTAGGTATAGAAAACATTATAATATTTCAGCTTTATTAAAGAAAAAAATATAAATATAAAAAAAAATAGAGTGTGAGAAAATTAAAAGTTTAAATAATTCTACTGGTATATACGTCATATACAATGAGATAAGCCTGTTATTCAATATGAAATTACAGATAACTGGATTTATGCATAGGTTATATAATAATCACATACACTTATGCACATGTGATTATATTTATATCTCATAAATAACTTAGTTATTTTTTGCATTATATAGAATAACAAGTATAAATTTCTACAATTACAAATAGGTAGCAAATATATGGAATGTTTCCAGTAAAATCAAGTCATCAGGCATAGTAAATCATATGATCTATAATGTGATTTTACTGAAAACATTCCTATATGATTATAATGATCATTATATTATTTCATTTACTCTAGTGAAAGCTAAGTCTCTGTAAGGTTCAGTTCAAGTTAAATTTAAAGTATATTTGAACTAGAAACACATTAATATTTATATGACCTGAATTCAGCTTAATCGATTATTGTTCGTCCTGATTAAATTTTTTGTAAAACTGTGAATTTTTGATGTAATTTTAATATCGTAAGCAAAAAATATATTTTATTTGGATAATGAAAAGAGTTATTATATTTGATAGTTTATAAAATTCTTTGGTTGCAATTAAGATTGCTAGAAAAAATCCAGAATTTAGACAAATGCCTAAATGGTAAAGGTAAAACTTGCTTAAATTATATTAAAACCTTATTAAAAATCTACAAAATTCAGAAAAAGGTATAACTATAATCAAGAAACCAAGTATGATTTTCAAAAAAAAAAATAATAATAAATTATTTTTAATAAATAAATTATTAAATACAAATAAAATGAATATTTTTGTCTGAAAATAATTAGTTATTAAATAACAAAATCATGAAAGTAAATAAAGTTATTTCACATGTATATAAATTATAAATTAGAAAAATATTAAAGAAATTATATCGAAATAAAAATAAAATATTATTTTATTAAAGTTATTAGAAATCATTTAAGAAATATTATAGAAAGAATAATATTAATAATAGAAAGAATTATAAGAAGAAGTAAAGTCAATATGAGAAAAAATACAAATATAATGATAATAATGTAAGAAAAAATATTATTAGCAGAATAAAATAAGATAAGAAATAATATGCAAAAAAATTATAAGAAATCATAAGAAAAATATTATAGAAAGAAGTCATAATATAAGAAAGAATACAATAAGAAATAATAGGAAGATATTTAGATAATAATAACATTGCAAAGAAATTATAAGAAATTAACGCTCAAGTATAAGAAATAGATTCTCAGCAATTAAATATCAATTTGTTAAACAAATTCTCTTGATGACGAGTGGTGGAAATTTTCAAGAAGTTACAAGCTATATTGAAACTTACAAACTCAAAAATGTCATATATTTATAAAACAAGATTATGGTAACTATAGCAACTGTATTTTATAATAAATGTTATACTTAAGTTATCTCTAACAATTTATGTTTGACTTTTATTAGATTTTAAAAGTCACTTCTAACAATTAAGATGTTAATAAAGCATTTATTATTAACTAAAACTTCAGATCAATCTTAAATATTGATATGTATAATAAATAGCAATTCTTAATTTTTTTACATTATCATTTGATTAATCAGTCAGTTAATAATTGCTGATTTTTTAGTTATCAAAAATTCGTGATTTTGATTGGTCAATCAATGATTACATGTGTTAAAATTTTGTGTTACCAGAACGGTCCCCCTGTATTCTAGAACCGGAATTTTTAAACCTTTTTTTAAAAAGTAGGAAAGTTGTAAATCTAGTTGTCACCTATACTATAATTGGAAAATCAAAATTTTAAACATCATCAGATTTCAAAAAAAAAAAATCGTTTTTTGTCTAGATTATACTGTTTTGCCGAAATAATAATGATAATGAAAATACCTTTTTTATACAAATCGATCGATTTAATTTATAAAATGGAATAAAGAAAATCACTCTCTTTTTTTTTACATTGTAAATATATATATATATTTATCCGACTTCGTTACATTTTATATTATGAATTAATATTAAACAATTTATTGGTAAGATATTTTATCTACGATTGCATCGATTCTTTGAATTCGAATTGTGATTATGATC
>CAMKVN010001623.1:0-17465 GCA_946474995.1 Funneliformis geosporum
GATTTTTTTTTTAAAAAAAAGTTCCTAAGTAAAATAGATGTAGATTTGGTCATCTGATTCAGATCATTTGTTATTTCGAAAAAAAAAATTTTTGTCAATTTGGTCCTTTTTCCCAGCACTCACCCCAAATAATCATAATAAATTAGTATTCTTTCAATGGTTTTCCTTTCAAATTTAAAAGAAATTTTACTTATTAATTAAAATCAATTTTTTAGTCATCAAAGAAATAATATATTTATAATAAAATTTATAATATTTTTAAAAACAATTTTACATTATTTAGTAACTTTTTTGCATTAATTTAAGATCAAACGTCCTATAAAAATAATTTTTAGTCACGTGATTTTTGAATTTTTTTGGAAAAATTAAGGCGATGATTGACTACCGATCATGAGAACCTCTACGAAGGATTTTAAAAAAAGGAAACTTAATTTTCACGCGATTGTTCGTTAATTTATTCGATATTTATGATTATTATTTGCGTCCTTTATTATTTCATTTGTTTGTACTCACCATCTTCAATGTTTCATGAGATATATAACTTTTAAGGGTTCATTTACTTATTTTCGCTTCTTGTCGACAATTTTTTTTTTTAAGATTCATTGATATAAATTTAATTTAGACAATTATGAATATTCGAGTATTCCGTGAAATAAATTTGAGCATAATAATGAATAGAATTCTATTCCTTATACAGAAATTATATTCGCTCATATAAATTGTAATTTAATTTTGTTACAAATTTAACAAATTTTTAATCACACTACATTTTTTTTAGAGTTTATTGAATAGCATTTTTAATTATTTGATTTATTGTTCGCGTCTTCAAACAATAGAATAATCATATATATAAATTCTTTAAGGGTTCATTAATATCGCCCAATATAAATTTATAGTTTAACAATTTTAAATACAAGTTTACTTTCGCACCCTCCAAGAGAAATGAATGAATAATCCTAATCATTTTAAGGGGTTCATCAATAAATTCTATTATCTACACGACAATTTATTTAAGGTTCTTTGATAAAAATTTGATTTTTGTAAAAATATAACATATTTAATATTGTGAGTTTGTGAGTTTGTGTATATACTGTAGATCCAAAATTTTTTGGTTCTAGCGAATACCAACTTGCATCAATGGTTTTATAAACAATACGATGATCGCTCCCTAATCTATATAATATACATACAATGAAAAATTTTTTCATTTTCATTTTTTTTTCATTTTTTTTTGTTTATTTAAATTTTGACCATTGGATTATGCCAAGACTTTAATTATATCTAGAGAGTCGACTTTCTTGGATTTGATATAGCGCGACAATTTATTATGTGCCCCAAATCTATTTTTTTTTTTCACGAATAATAGGTGATGTGGGATTATGCATCTACAATTTACTAAACAAAAATTTGATTATTCTACATTTTGATGTCAAACACAAACATTCATGTTTGCGGAAAATATTCACATTCTTGTCATTGTGGATTTAAAGTTTCAATGCGTAAAAAAAAATAAAATATCACTTGATCCTTAACCTTATGCAGTATTTATTAGTTTCAATACAGTGGCTGAAAACATTCCACTTTTTTCTTTTTTCTTATTGATACAAATCAAAACCGTGTCTTGTTCTTTCATTTTCAAATGATGATTACAAATTTCAAAAATATCAAAAAAATTATTTTTTAGCCCGACCGGTATGGTTTCAAAATTATAATTTATTGGGGCATGATAAGAACGTGATAAAAAATTTATAAAAAAATAAAAAAATACTATTTATTAATATTAATATATTGTAGTAGTAGTACTCTCCATCTTAGATCAAATTATCCCCGTAGTATATTAGTCACCTTTTAAATGATAATTTGTTTTTTACGATCATAAGGAGGTAAATTAACTTATATGAATGAAAAGAGATTAATTACTCTGAAGATAAATATAGTTGCACTATCGAAAATGTACAAATTTACTCTAGCGTTAAAAAATTTACCCTACAAACAAAAATTATTTTCACGAATGAATAAAATATTCTAACGAATGATAAAAATCTCTCTCTTCGAATGAATAAAATTACTCCCACGGTTGAAAGAAATTATTATAACGAACAAAATAATGATAAATTGTTTCAACGACACGGAAAAATGTGCTGTTTTTTACGACGACGAACAAAAAGAATTATTTTGACGAAATAAATATTCTATAGAATAAAAAAAAAAAAAAAACCTAACGTAAAAGTCGTAAAATGAACTTTATATTTAAGAAATCTAAACAAATTTTCATCTTTAAATGAAGGTGGACCCATTGAAAAATTCATTAACTAATACTTCTGAAATATTAGTTTGAGGAGGGAGGGATGAAATTCGCCGTAATGTGTCGAATCGAACGTTCCTTCTAAGATTCATCATAATTCTTCTTCTTTGACGTAGTGTTAAGAAAACCCCAGCGTTGTAATTTCTGTTAGACATTATTGGAAATACATTAGAGAAACAAAAATGTCGAGTTTGCTTCGTTCAGTTTTAAAAAAGTGTATAAAATACGAGAAATAATTATGATAAGAAAAAAGAATTTTATTGAGCTACAATAGTTTTTAAAATAATTACGATATGGGGAAAGGTTCTTTTTTATTATTATTTATTAAACTGTACAGGGATAAACTGAAACCGTTCTTTTTTTTTCAAAAAAAAAATAAAAAAAAAAGAATTCGAGACTTTTATTATATACGTAAAAAAATAATACCTAAAGCAGAGATCACAATAATTTAAATTTATGTAATATATTGTCAATAATCAAAAGTCTGGATATTTTCTTTTTTTTTAAAATACCAATGAAAAACAAGTAATTTACACTAATAAAGATAAATAATTTTTTGAGCTGCAGGTATTTGTGGAGATGTCAAAAATACACAGGATTTTGAAAAAACCGTCTTCTTTACCATTATAAGTAATTTTCTGGCTCTTATCTTATACTGAAAAATCAATACCCGCGCCGCAATTAAAGGACATTGCATCTTATATTTTTCATGTCAAAAGTTAAAAATCAGATATAGGACTTTGTATAGTTTTAAAATCAAATTCGAAAAATTTCTCTTTAAAGAAAACTTTACAAATTTTACATTGATTTTTTTTTTTTTTTCGGTGCAAATTTTATATTGATCAATGATCATTATTTTAACTTTTGATAATTGCTTCTTTATCTAGAAAAATTTGGTGGTCAATGTTATACCCAGCATAATATATACGCCATGGGTAACATTAAACATAAAATGTGGCAAACTCGGATTTCACAAGAAATTCAGGTGACAAGCTATATGCAACCTCAACATTCGTCCGTTTCCTCGAATATTTTTTTTTATTAGTTTGCTTTTCATAATTCTTTAACACTGAAACTCATAATTTATATATAAATAATTAATTATATACAGTAAAATTATTTAAAACAAATAGTCCGAGATAGTCAGCATTATCTTCATTATCTTACCCAGTATTTTTCACCCCCACGTGATTTAGTAAATTATTAAAATATTTGTCACCCATGTCACAACTTCCACTTTTCCATTTTTATTAAGACAAAAAATTTTTTCACATATTATTTGTCACGTGTTTTTTATATTAATGCCGTAATGCCGGCCAAAGTCACGTGGGTGAAATCTTGTAACGATACTGGGTTAAATGGTTCGATCACAACTAAATAACTATTTTATTTTTTCAGCAAAAAAGCTTGTGATTTAACAAATTTTACTGGTATCACACCTCTTCATCTTTTTATTAAATATTTTGGAAACCGTTTATTATTTGTGAAATCCTACTTGTTATATGGGAGGCGGTCAGTAGAAATCCAAAATTTTTGTTAATTTTAATTATTAAGCTAATTTTGTGCACATGACCGTGATCAGCAAAGTGGTCCAATAATATAAATTTTGACCAAAATTTGGATTTCCCCCTTTTCTACTGACCGCCTCCCATATCTTTATAAGTTTATTTAGGATTATTTTAGTATTGTAATTTAGGATTAGCTTAGGGTTATTTTAGGATTAGAAACCATGTATCTGTTTTTTTTGTCATCCCAACCAATTACTTCAGTTTTAAACATTAAAATTAAATTAGAAAAGAAAATTCTTTTCTTTTTTTCACTTGACTATTTTTTTAAATAATAAATATTCAAAAATTTATTTTTAATTAAAAAATAATAAACCTAATAAAAGAAGGTTTTATTGTTCTATATTTCCTTCTAATTTTACAAGAACGAGTCATAACTTGTAAAAATATCACAAAAGATTATCAAGTTTAAACTACAGTCAGACCTCTCTAAATGCATCTTCAGGACTAAGCTTAAGAATGTATTTAAAGAGGATATACATTAAGAGAAATCATGTATTTTAACAAATTTTGTAATATAATAATAATAAATTTATTTGTTTATATTATATCTAATACTGGATTTACAATTAATTCTTCTATTTGTCTAATATTTAATAAAAAATGTGTATTATATCATTAATGTTGCTATTTATTATTAAATAAATTGATTGTTCCTAAATTTTTTATCATATATAATCACATAATATGCATTTAGAAAATAAATTTGTAATATAAAAGGACTGGAAAACTTCTTACATATGTAGGTATATTTAGCATTTAAGTTCTAAGTTTAAATTTAGACCAAATTATGTATATAAAGAAAATGTACATGTATAAAAAATGTATTTAAAGAGGATTTACTGTATATATTTTCTTTTTATTTTAAAAATACTAACAGTTTTTTGATGTCTTTAAATTTAATAGTTATTTTTACATTTTTACTAATTTAAAAAAATTATAAGTTTACATTTCTAAATCTAAAAAAAATGTTAAGTTATAATTCTTTTAATATTATTATTAAAAAATATTTTTGAATACAAAGCTGATATATAATTCAATAAACACATTATTCATATTACTGATATTTCTTTATAAATAAAAGCTATACTATAAAATAAATTTTTACTAAATATTTAGTTTTTGAATGACTGTAAGAAAAATATGATAATATGAGAACTTTGTAGTAGAAAGAAAGAAAACTCCAATAAAATTTTTTTTTTGAATTAACGTTAAATTTAAACTTATTTAACTAAAATAATCATAATTAGCTTAAAAGTAAAATTTTTAATTTTTTTAGAGTTTCTTTCTTTCTACTACAATACCTTTATTTACATCACTTATAAAACTTTCAAATATATTAAATTTTTCTACTAAATTAAAGTTAATTTATTTAAAATAAATTTATTTATATCTACTTATACAGTTTGTTTTTTAAAAAAAATTAAATATAAAAAAAATTATTAATTATATCAAACTTATTAAAAATCTTTGCAAAAAATTTTTCAATATATTATTTTTGTAACTGAATTACATTTTTTATTATAATAATTACAAAATTTATTTATTTGTTATTTTGTATTTTTAATCAAGTTTATCTAATATTATTTTATTTTTTGTAATAATCAATTAATTTGATATTTTTCTGATATTAATATTATTATAAATATGATAATTCTAATTATCTTATAAATAAAATATCAATTTTTACAAAAATTTTACTAAATATAAAAATGATAAAAAATAATACTAACCTAAGTTATTATTACTTAATAAATTTTTATACAGATTTTATAGCATATTTAAATCAATATATTTTTTAAAAATTTATTAGAATTAATAATAATAATTACTTTTTAAGTTATTTACCAAATCTTAATCAAAAATTGTTAAAAATAATAATATTATTATTTATTATCTTTCACTTTCATAAAAGAGCAAAATATTAATAATTAATAATTTAATTCAAATGTTATTAACAGAAATTTTAAATATTCTTTATAATTATGATATTAGAATCACTAAATTGAAAGCTATCAAAAATTTTTTTACATTAATAATTTTAGTTTACTCTTTTCACTTCTTTCAAATAAAGAAAATATTTTGATTATGATAATTAAACAAATTGTTTCTAGATATCTAATAAAAGAATCTGTATTTTTAATTTTTTAATGATAATTATTCTTTTATTTTAATTTTAATTTCAATCAGATTTGCATATTATAAAGCTTAAATAAGCTGTTATTATTGTTAAATAAAAAAGCAAATAAATTTAATATTTAAATAAATTAAAAAGTTCTTATTTGATATTAATAAATCATAATAATTTAAATTTAATACATCTTTTTTTATATATAATTTTTAATGATTAATATAAATTATAATAATTAATTTTTGTTTGATATATATTAATTATCATAAAGATAACCAACCATTTACTTGTTTTCTATATTACAAAATAAAAAAATTTCAGTTTTATGAAAACTGAAAAATCAGAAATTATGCCTGGATACAAATTTAAATCTAATGTATATCTTTTATTAATAATGGTTTATATTTTAATAATATAAATACTTATGTTCAAAAATAATTATATTACAATAATAAAACAAATTTTATCAATCAGATCAACTTTTATGCTTATTATTTTTCTATTTACAGGTTGTACATTTTATATATACTCTAAATGACATATAATTGGATCAAAATCTAGTAATGTCTCCAATATTAGAAAATGTAATAAAACTTTCTTGGTTTCGTATTTTTATCAATTTTTTATTTAATAATTTTATTAATAATGAACTTTGTATACCATATAAACCAGTATTTGACCATTAGTTAACTGAAATCGGACATAAGGGACTTATCACATTATCACATGACAGATATTACAGATATTATGATGTCCTAAAAAAATATCAATATCAAACAAATGAACGCGAACATTTTTATTTGAAAATGCTCACTTTGCTAACAAAAATGTTCTTTTAAAGATAAACTGATAATACATGGAAGAAACAATACCAAAACAAATTATTGAACGATTATTTTGAAATAATGTAGAAATTTGATCTTGTCATCATCCATTTTAAGAAATGTTATATAATTAAAATTCTTAGATTTTTCATTCTTATCACAAATAATCAACTCCAATAATAATAAGCAAATTTTACTAAACTTTTAAAAGGGTTTTCAACTAATCAATAGAAAGAAGTATGTCACCAACAAAAAAAATATAAAGATCGCGTGCCATATAGCATCACAATCTGAATTAGAAATGCTTCAAAACCAATTTCCTTATTAATGAAGAAATTAAACAAATATTAGTGATTCTAATAAACAATTGGGACGAATATAAAGAAAATTCAAGATAATTGGAATCATCACAAACCAAAAATTAGAGACATTAAAATATCTTAAATTTTGTAGATTTATATTATTAATATATTAATGGTCTATTTCATAAAAAATATATATATATATATATTAGTACATATTGATATCATAAATAAAGGAATATTCAGATATATAAGTGAGACTCTCTAAATACGCACGCATCAGCCCCAAGTATATAAAGATCATACAAAATTTCTCTCTTTAAATGACACCCTCTTTAAATACACATTTTTCCAAATTTTCACTATGGTCCCAAGGGGGGGTGCATTTAGAGAGGCCTCACTGTAATAACAAAGAGCCTTCCATTAAACTTTTATTAATAAATTTGTTTTAAATAATTTTTGAATTTTACTGAATCTTATCTAAATACCCACCTTTGTAACCTAAAAAATTTTCTTCCTGGTAAATTTGCTATATTTTATTGTTGTCAAAATTCCGTTTGTCCATACTTTTAAAGGATCTTAAAATTCCAGGACAAAGTTCGTAAAAACACGAAATGCTATCAAAGCATTTGATATTCCATTAAATTACTGAATTTAGATGCTGGCACGCTCTTAATGTGTGACAGGTTATACCGAATTATCAATGACAAATTACTGTAATAAAAACAAACTTCTCTTAGGTGTTAGGTGAATTCCCGCCTTCTTTTTATAGCAGTGATTGGCATAACGGTCATAAATTCCGATCACAAACTTAAAAGCTTCATTCATTCATTTATTTATTATTTGGAAATTTTACAACAAAAGATTGTCTACAAGGAGAAAAGCGAATGTTGCTCATGCTGGTGCGGAAGGATCACCCTATAAATTAAGGTTATTTTAAAACTTCCGGTGGCTTGGCTTAGAAATTTGATTTATTTACATTTCTTTTTTTTCCAAATTAAAATATCAAAATGCAAAAAAAAAGTATTAATGGATTAAAGAAAATATTACTAAAAAACACATGAAACATTACGGATATAACCATTAATCAACGTTTCATGCTAATTGAAACTTCAAAACAACATTTCGCGTTAAATCTTATCAAAGTCATCGATCGTTAAAGAACTTGTTCGCGAGATGATTACAAAATATAATATGTATCATTTGTCTATACATGTATCTTTTATATATCAGGTTAAGTTTACAATTTGACTTCAAATCAAAGTAAAGTTCTTATATTTTTTAATTTATTGTTATCTTTTTTTTTTAAAAAAAAATAAAACTAGGAAATAGTATTACAGTAATTTAATAATGCATATGCATCTAGAGATTATTTGAAGAAAATTTTGATACGACCTGTTTTGGGGAGATAAAATAATTTGCCATTTCAGTTGGCTTCTCGAAAACATTATATGGTAAATTTCATAGATCTATATATTTTATGCTGATGTTTTACCCATTTAATTGATTCATTAGGAGGTACTAACTAAGCAACAGTCAAATGTTTTGGTATATTCCTTATTTATATCGATAGAAAAAAGGCAAAGTCAGCGAAGAAAATCCAGCATGGTCGTCGGGGTTAAACTTATTTGAGAAATGGCAATAGTCTATCTAGCCCTATGCTCGATCTTAACTTTCGATGGGATTTTAATTTATTATTGTTTCGACAGTTCTGTCGAAATTTTGTCCATTCCAATTGTTCCACCTTTATTTAATGTAAAATAACCATCGTCCCAACTAACCCAAATACCTATCCCTAATCCTATTTTTTATCAATTATGATATACGACCTCAACATCAAGTCTTCAATAAGCATTTATCGAAGTTCTTTTGATGGAAGGTACTGGTAGAAACAATTCAAAAAATAATAGTATATTAAAGCATTTGAATTATTTTAAAAAATCACAGGAGGAAACAATTCAGAATAGGAAATTTTGAAATTGTTCCTTTGTGTAATGTCAGAGCAAACTTGTATTTGATTACAAGTTGGATAGATGTTGGATAACGCGTCGCCACCTTGGTTAATAAGCTTTTGAATTATTCAAAAGAATCATTAGTCGGAGGTATTAAATTGGAACGGAAACAAAAGAGCGTTTGAATTATATTGAATTATATGAAAAGTTTTCATATTGTTATTAAATCTTTATGATCTTTATGAAATTCAAATTTCAGTAAAATAATAAAAATCCTTTATTAAATAAACACATACATTATTACATTCTTTAAAATATATTTTCGAACACGAATAATGAAAGAGTTAAAATAATAATATTTACATTATATTTCTATATTAAGGGGTAATTTCGGCCAATTTAGTATAGTATTGATGCAGGCGGTTTAAGGATTTATCTTATCCCGTCACTCGCACTTTTAGTTCTTGATCTATTCGTTTGGAAAAATTTCGAGTTGATGAATGGGGTGTTAACG
This sequence comes from Funneliformis geosporum, assembly GCA_946474995.1. NCBI lineage: Eukaryota > Fungi > Glomeromycota > Glomeromycetes > Glomerales > Glomeraceae > Funneliformis > Funneliformis geosporum. The sequence continues at coordinate 9,594 of CAMKVN010001623.1, forward strand.
TTGCCTTGATAATAAGTTAAAAGTTCTTGATTTTTTTTTTTTTGAGATCTAAACGGTACTATGAAGGTTGTGATTCTAAACTTTTTTGAGCCTCCGAAGAACCTTTCAATTTTAAATTTTTTTTTAATTTTTTTTGGTTACAAGCAGAACCTCAAAACATAATTCCAAAATATTATTTACTTCCAAGTATAAATAATTTATTTATTATGAATTACAATTGTATATTTCCCGAAGAAACGGTTACAACGATCAAATTAAATTCGATATCGTGATATTATTTCTTCAAATGTAGGAAAAGACCATCTTACTTTCAAAGATGGATATTTATCGAGATCGAGGTGAATTTTACCGTAAGGTATGAAGATGGAAATGGAACCATGGAAATGGAACGAACTTATTCTTAAAAATTAAATCTTTTGATGGAATTAAAATTTAATCTCAACACAGGAACATTTTTAAATAAGTAAGGGCTAACAGAGAGGAAATGAAACAAATTCATGCCGTTTCCCCTCCGAGGTTCTCCTCCTTTTAACGTTAATATCAAATAATATATCGAAGTAAAAGAAAATATGGTTTATATCTTGTAATAATTAAGGAAATGTTTTTTTTTTAATTTTTTAGTACAATGATGAAAAAAGAGAAATTCCAAAGATTTTTATAACATAAAAAGGTCTCACTTTACAATAATAATTCTATTAAATTCGTGGACTTTTACTGCATAAGAAAGAGTTTAGCCGTAATTCCGGTTTGTAAGCCTTTTTTTTAAATTATTATGATATCATACTTTACATACAATACATTCATTATCTCATGAAATCTTTTCGTTTTTATCAAATCCTATCAATCGTAATCAACAGTTGGCAAAATGTTTTCTTCTTACGGATAGGTGTATTAATAGAATTACGGCTAAAATTATGCTAACGACAGGTTTTATTCTTGATTCTAAATCACTCTCTTTTTGGTATGATTTGATCTGTAACATTGTTCATACCCATACTTTTTAATCAAGAACAAGATTATATTTACATAAAAACTTTTTTAAACAGGTTTCATAAGATCGGATGGGGTACCTAATATTTTTGCATAACGAAGACAATATCATTGATTTTTTTTTATTTTGACAAAGCATATGTGATTCCTGCCTCAGCCTTCGATAAAATAAGATAATGCCCCAGGCATAAAAGTAATAAAATCATGTGTTGATTATGTAAAAAAAAAAAAACAATGTTCAATCTTGGTAATAATCTTCCATATAGCACATCATACCCATTATCGGAAAATTGCCGAATGTTTTAATCCATTTAGCGGAAAAAATCTCGAGAATTGTTTTTTTAATAATTTTTTTATTTTGAAAATCTTAATACAAAAAAATTTATATAATAAAGGCCAAAAGTTAAATATTTTGAATTTAAAAAATAATATTGATATTACTAGATAGTTTTAATAATTATAATATAAAGAAAAATTATATACATTTAATATAAAAAAATAACTCATTTAAAGTAATAAAAATTAAAATTTATTAGTTAAAATTACTTTAGTTAAATTCATATAAATAAGAATAGATTTGTTTAAATATAAAATCAAAATAAAATTATATAATATGAGTAATATTATTAAAAAAATATTTCTAGTAGCTTTTAAAAGTAATAAAATACCAAATTTTTAATAATTTATTAACTACTAGAAAACAATTACTATAAGATTATATAATTCAATAATAATATCAATTTTTGTGTTTTTAATGATTATGTATATCAAATTTTTTTACTTAATAAATTCAAAATAGAGAAATTTTTTTTAAGCAACTTAACGTTAATTATTATAAAACTAATATAATAATCTATTTTTTTTTAATATTAATTTTAATTAATTATAAAATATTAAAAGTTAAAATTTATATTAAAAAATTTTTTATATATAATATATAAATATGATTTGTTTTATAATTAGCAAACTATTATAAAATAAAATAAAATTTTATTTTAATTATTATTTCATATCTAATAAATAAATAAATAATTTTTTTATTACTTAATATTTTATAATTTGTATTAATTAATTTTATATAAAAATTTGCTTAATTAAATATAATATAATTTTATTAGTTAATAAAATTAAATATAAATTAATATTAATTTTTTTATTACTTAATATTTTATAATTGCCGATTTCTATTTATACACATAGTGTGTGAATATATATCATATGATTTAATAAATTTATATCATATGACTTTAAACTGCAATCCATTTTATTATATAAAAATCAATTAATTAATCATATATAATAAATACGCCTAAATAAATGAATGCTAAATATTCTGATACATCTTCGTGTAGTGATTATACTGCTTAAATTTATTATACTTTTGGTCTTTTGTATCATTTGTAGAGTTCTTTTATAATATTTGAAGCATGTTATCTTCTATTATATTACTATTGCTAATATCTTTTAGGACCTATTTTTCTCTATTTAAAATCTTTTCAACACTCGCTATTAGCCTCTTCGATAGCTGACCTTTATTTATAATAACAATAGGATTAATAATATTAGTAGAGTTTTCTGGTTCTAATCTGCTCTTTACATTATAAATAAAGGTCTTGAAAATATTTAACAATTCTTATTGCTTATTGCTCTTAAGAGCACAGTCAATAGCTTTTTTTGATAATCTAGCTAATTCTGTATACATAGCTTTAGGCGAGTTTATAGCTGATTGAAATGGTTGAGTATCACATGAATCAATCCAAATAGAAAAGAAGTATTGAAAAGTGATAGAATTTTGAATAGTATGTTATCTTCCAATTGTATCTTATCACATATTGAAATAAAAGAATATTGTTGTAAAAGATTGTTTGATTTAACATCAGGATTTATATACTATTGATTAGTGATCATGCATATGTGAAAGGTGATAAGTCTAAAGTAGGTATTGATATGAAAAAAGTGCTGACAAACTAATCCCTTATTAATTAAAAGAGGCAAATATATAAATGTATACCTTTATTAAGTAGAATAATATAATATCTGATTCTATATATGTAAGTTGCTCGTATATTTCACACTTCAAGAATTGCTTCTACTAGTATAATTGAACTAATAATTGCAAAAGGATTTGCCTTGTATTTACTCTTATTCTCTAATTTTTATACTATTTCTTCATTATCAGTTTCTATCTATAATTGTAAGAAATGTAAAATTGATCAAAAATAATAAGATTAGTAGATATAAATTTTGCGATTTATTCTTCACAAACTTACATCCTATCTCAAATAAATTTTGAAATGATTTTTACCTCTATAAATGACGCCAATCTGTGATCTGACTAATGTCATAACATACAGATTGATTTATTTAGCCTCTTTGTTTCATGAGCATTATTAGAGTTAAAAATTTTCTGATAATAACGTCTATTTGACTAAAGAATCTTGTATTTAATATCAGCATACTAATTGTAGATAAGGTGTTTCGTTCAACTTCAAATTGCTCAAGATGTTCATCATTCTTAACGTGATCATTAATACTAACTAACAGATTACATAATGATATAAATTGATCTACTTTGCTATACACATGGCTATTTATTGATTCGAATCACTGTATGCTTTGAGTGAATCTAAGGAATTATCTATGAATTCTTAGTATTATAAGAGTGTTAATCAAATACTTAACTATTACTAGATATTGTTCAATTAATTATTTCTATTGAAGTTCAAATAGTTCTTCATAAAGAAAGTTCCTTAAACTGACTGCTTAGTTTTCCTTTAAGTTTTTTCCAAAGATTCAAATCTATGTGAAATATGCATAACAGGTGTTAAGTATTGGGATAAATATCTTTTATCAAAAGAACCAAAGAAGGATTAGAATCAGAAAAAATGACTTTTGGAGAAATATTCATTTCGGTGAATATACTGTTAAATATCCATTGATAAGTATCTAATGTTTATTCTCAATTATCACGTACACTATGATTCTAGATCTGAAGTTATTATTAATTATGGTTATAATACAAAGAATTATCTGAAATCAGTTTGTATTGTAGATGCTATTGACTATAATGATATCATTATGATTGCTGTATAATTCTTTTTGCATAGAAGACATCTATAAAAAAGAAATCAACCTTCTTGAGATTAGATCTAATCTTGTCTTTATAACCTAAAGTGATTCTAAATTCTTCCATCCATTAATAGTTAAAACATTTGAGAGGTATCTCCATCTTTCAGATTGTATTTTTATTGAAACTAATAAACTACATTATACAAATCTTTTTTGTAAATAGGTTGATCTGGATAGTCATATCTTAATAATAGATATATAGATACTAAATCCATTTATTTTTGAACAACGTACTTCTCTATATCAGCTAACATTTCCATTGTTAACTTCTGAAACTATGAGGTTATTTCTTGAATCATCAGAATAAGTGAATAATTATGTTCGTTATTAAATGAGTTTATTTTTACAATTCCTGTTTTTAGATGAATGATGTTAAGTTTATAAGGACATAGTGTTCATTAGGAATGAGCATTGTGTTGCTTTATTAGATCTGATGTAATTTGTGAATTATGAGTTTCAGATTTTGCGCATTCATAAGTAACCCTTTACATTACATCTTGAATAATTTTGTTTATTCTGATCTTATAACTAAAACTCTCTTTTAATGCAAATCTATATATCTAACTTTTGAAGTTTTTTCAGTCAGTAAAGGTAAGTTCAAATATTAATTCTAAAGAATTGAATAGCTTATCTGCATTAGATTTGTATATTTCATCATAAATAAACGTTTCATTATTTATAGGTAAATTTGTATCTATTTCTTTATAATTTGGGTTCGTCTCATTAAGCTGTTAGACAGATTTACTAATTAGATGATTGATAATAAAGAAGATAGAAAAACAAATACAACAGAAGATAGAGGAAACATATATAATAAAGACAGAGGAAACATATACAAAAGAAAATTATGTGCAGTGTGTAATTTATTATTGTTTATCACAATTAACATTGTCTTATTCTGTTTTATTCATCTTGATTAAACAAAAAGATCTAGATAAGAAAGCAAGAAAGAAGGAACAATGTAATTTTAACAATAGGATCTTATGATTATGATGTAATAATTCTATCGATATGATGCAAATAAATCATAACGTAAATAAATATGTGTTATCATTATTAACGCAGCTATATTTATCATGACTCACATTCTAACTTGATCCTTCCTATTATAAAATATATTATATGTGGATCATATAATAGTATTCACATACTACATATATATTTTTAATTATAAATATAAAATAAATACTTATTATAAAATTTTTTTTTTAAAAAAAATAAATAATAATATATTTATTTTTAGTATTAATCAATATAATTAATTAAAGTTTTTTTATTTGTAAATTTTTTTTATTTTCAAATATTTCTTTTTACTTACCAACTATAATTCTACTTTCTCAATAAAATTTACAAAATATGTATTTCATTACTTATATAAAAATACTAATAATTAACAAAAATTTTTTCTTATTTTTATCTTTATAAATAAAAAATTCAGTAATTCTAAATTTTCAAATTATATTTATTTTATTAGCTATAAAGGGTAAAAAAAGTTTACACATATAATTGTAACTGTTGAATATAATGATTCAAATTAGATCAAAATTTAATATATTTTAAATACAATTTAGCCCTATTATATAAAAAATTTGAGATAATTTGAATACTATATTTTGAGAATATTAATATAAATGATAACATATAAATTCTTATTAATAATTTTTATAAATTAAATAATATATTTAATTTTTCAACAACTTGTGATTCAAATTAACTCATATTTTTATATCTTATAAAATTATATTATAGTAATAATATATTAAATTTGGTTCAATTTGAATTATTAGATTTTAAGATATTCAATGTTAATAAGTATGTGCAAAAATTTTAATATATTTTTTACAAATTTTTATAAAATTTTATATTAATTATTATTTTAAATTGCTCATTAACCAGTAATTAAAATTAGCTCAAATTTTAATATATTATAAATATATTATTTATTTATAATATATAAAGTTTTATTTGGTTTGAATTATTAAATATTAAGAAAATTGACATTAAAGATATTAAAAAATGTATATAAACTTTTATTTACTCTTTATAGATTTAAAAATTAAAAATAAAAGTGAAATTGAATTTTTAAGCATATAAACTGTGAATTTTTTATATATAATTAAAAATATTATTATAACATTTTTTTTAGTAGTATTGTATTATTTTTCCTATATGAGTGTTATAGATATTATTCTAAACTAACATATTTATTAAAAATACTAATTTATTTAAACTTGATATATTTTCTATCTCATCTAATCTCTTAAGTCTCAGCCTATTTATTAGCTATAATTAATTTTACTAATATCACATAAAAAACTTTTTTTGTATATCTTATTTATTAATAAATAATTTAATATTTATATATTTTTTTAGTAAATATAATATGTTAAGAATGCAAGTCAATAGAAATTGATAAAGTATTAAAAAATAAGAAATGTATCTTTATATTTATTGTTTTATAACATTATATTAGAGTAAAATGATAATGATATACTTGTTTAAATATCTGAAATTATTTTGAAGTGAAATTATATTAATAAATAACAATAATATTATTTATAATTAAATTAAAGAATGAAAAAAATATTCTTCAGATAAAAGATAAATTATATATCTTTATTTTTAATTATCTAAATAGCCAATTTTTAGAAATATCTTTATTAATTTGAAAAAATAATGTAAAGGAATTGGAATTTTTCAGGCTTTATCAGTTAATATATTTATGATACTAATAAAACTACTTAAGTAGCAGATAATATTAAATAATAAAGATCAATGATAAAGATAGATACTATAATTAAGAAGTTGCAACTTGGTTGCAACTCCTTATAAATTTATTTTAGTATAAAAATTCATAAATAGTTGCAACTTAAAGTATTGCAACTTAAGTTGCAACTAGTTAAAAATTTTAAAAATAATTATAAAAACCATCTTTATTTAGAATTATAAAAACCTTTATATATATTAAATTATTATTCTTAAAATTTTCACAAATTAATTTAATTATTATATTTTAATTAAAAAAATTTATTAATAAATAATAAATTAACAAATATAATAAAATATATAGGATTTTAAAGTAGAAATAAAAATAAAAACATTTTTATAAATTTTTAAAATATAGTATTACTTTTATATGATTAATTTATTTATTAAAGATACTAATTAAATGTTTTTAAATTTAATTTAGATAATTTAAGTTTAAAAATTTATAATTTCAAAAGTTACAGATTTTTAATCTATTCTTTTAAGTTTAGAAATACTATGTGATTTAGTTATCTTACATATTATAGTAATAATATTAGTTAACAATAAAGTAATTTAACATTTCTTATTAAATATAAAAAAAATAAAATCTAATAATCAAAATTTTTTAGAATGCAATAAATGATTGAACTAAAAGGTTATCTGAATTTTTGAATTTATCTTCTGTTCTAACCTAAATTTTTCTGAAAATACATTCATGAGTATATCATATTATTGATTTAATATAATTAGAGTAGTGATAGATATTCGTAATATCATTTTATTATAAGCGCCTACCCCTACCCTCAAGTAAGATATTCTGATTACATACACATTATTAAGTCATGTGATCTTGACATTTTATTATCACAGTCAAAGGTTTTGATTGATTATGAATAACATCATATGTCTCGCATTTCATTTGATCAGCTGGTAAAATTGAGCCTATTATACTGCCAAACTCTTGTGAATAGACCACTTTTGGCCGCAGTTTCGTACAGTCTGTCA